>JAUMHA010391941.1:0-11781 GCA_032359765.1 Saxidomus gigantea
GAGAACCGTTTACGGTGCGGTAACCGTTAATCGGTAATCGAGAACGCGCGGAAGTGAAACGCTGGCGGTACTGTATGATGAGAATAAGTGTCACAAGCATGCAGTGATGAGGGAAGTTCGAAACACCAACATATGAAAACTGTAGGAAAACAGTCAACCCTTGCAGTGTGAAAAATGATGTTTTTGTGATGATCGCTAAACCTGTAAAGAGTTAAGAAGTTGCAAATTCTGAATTGAAGATTTTGTTGGAACTTACACTTAAGGAAGGATGTTTTATTTCAGTAGCAATTATTTGTAAAAGTAGAGAGATTCAAGAAGACATAAATGTACTATTATAAAAATACTAATATTGGCCGCTTAGGTGAATCATACCTTGAAACTGAAAGCGTTGCAACTGCACCGGTTGCGCATGTTTGAGAAACTGTCAGTGACCTTTATATTCCTGGACATTTTCAAGATCTGTATGACAGAAGGTCAATACATCTTAATGATACTGAAAAGCAAGGACTTATAAACAGCCTCCATAAATATCGCAACACATTTTAAAACACTTCCTAAACTCACACGGATAGTCACACCAAACCCACCCCCAAAGCATTCACCTTTTGAGGAAACACACATTCTTTTGTAAAGATGGTCACAAACAGAAATAAGTGAACAACAATTTATTGATCCTCATTTAAAACGTCTTCATCTGACTATCAATCAGTCAAACGGCAGGATTTTAGCAACAGTTCGTCAACTACCAACACTCTGTGGCGTATGTTGGACCGTTTTTCTGCTGATGGAGGTGTCATATTTATTAAGGTAACTGGTCGATGATGAGCATACAACACGTAAACAGCTTATAGTACCTGAAGCAATGCAAAAAAAAAAGTTTTTCCTTTTATGCATGATTTACCATCTGCTGCATATTTATGGGCTGATAAAACACTTTCTTAAGTTCGCCAAGATTTTTACTGGCCAGGAATGAAAGATGACATTGAGCGGTTTTGTAAACAATGTTCTCAGTGTGCTTCTCGTAAACCACACAAACCTGTGAAGTCACATTAGGTCAGATACATGTTTCGCAACCAACAAGAGGATTGCATTGGACATCTTTGGTCCATTACCAAAATCTGAAAATGGCAAAATCTATATTTTAGTTATCTGCGACTGCTTTACACTGAGGCAATACCTTTGACAAATCAGGAATCAGAAACAATTGCAAAAGAATTTGTCAATCAATTTGTTTCTCGTTTCGGTGTCCCTATTCAAGTGCATTCTGATCAAGGCAGACATTTTGTTTCAAAGCTATTCAGTGCAGTGCAGTTTACTAAATATCCATAATACAAAATCTTCAGCTCTGCGCCCTCAAGCTTATGAAACAGTTTAGCGCTTTGTGCGCACTTTAAAGGCAATGTTTAGCATGAATTTTTCTACACACCAACGGCAGTGAGATCGCTACCTACCACAAGTAATTATGGCTTATAGGTCATTAATACATCAATGCATCCACTGACAAAACAACATATTAAATGGTTTTTGGAAGAAATATAGTTGTCTTTCTCCAGACATTCATTTGATTTCTACCTCAGTCAAACTTTGTCCAAGTTAATAATGGGACAACATTGGACTGCATCACTAGTTTGAAGGATCAGCTACACGCACTCCAAAGAGACAACACGAAACATCAATTGAACTTAAAGCCATACATGTTTCTGCTGACAAGAAACCATATGCAACAACAGACTACAATGAAATACTCCTCATAAGACTCAACCCTTCAATCAAGCATAATGACAAATACTTAGACGCACTTACATACATTTTCCATCTACCTTTGCTCCTCCATCTGGCAACTTGAAGCTACATCTTGCCGCCATCATCAAATACCGATGTGCTCATATATTGTCCATTGAACACACTTTCATTACAACTATTTTACATCAGCCTGCTGAGCATTTCATGGCGTTATGTACTTCACCAGAATTTCATCATCTCACAGAGACTGGGGACAACATGAAATAACGACTACCAGATCTTAACAACAACACTGAATGCACTACAGAAATACGACATCATCTACTTCTGTATGTTAATACAGCACACACTCACTACTGGAAAACCAAACTACAGCACATAATAAAATCCGTTCACCTTCAGCATAAACCCACCTGGATTATTTGGAGTCAGACAATACATATCTCTGCTTATCATCGCCAATTACTAAACATACTGGAACTACACCGACCCAACAACTTAGCTCACCAACAAACACAATCAACAGCCCACCTCCGATGTACTATAATTGTCCAACACCATCTTATGAGCCAACATAAACTACTGCAAACTACCCCTACAACTATCATTTCTACATCTCTTACATCATTGTCATCGACTATTTTAGAAACATCAACAGCCAGTCAGTCTGTCACTCAAATATCTTCATCAGCAGAATATACACCATATCCAGCTTTGAATATTCCGAAGCCTTTCTTCTACAAACCAACACCCATACACAATTCAACATCTGATCTAGGACGCAACTTACCCAAAACTGGGAGCATGCACATGTTGCCTCCAGGACGTCATGACTGGGGAGCAGTACAAGAATAAAGCATCTCAATCACATCAAATCTCAATTGGCCTCCGAAAAACTGGACAACCTTCTCCAAAGACCAGAAACTACTAGCGATTGGATACGCCGCTATGCTGTTGGAGTACCAAGACCAATTCCATGCCATTGATAGAAGTTCGCTATTGGCAAAATACAACTTCCTGGTTATGCCAATTTAACAAATCATTAAAAAATGAAAGTTTTCAATTGAAAGCCATAGCAGAAGGAACATAAAGATTGATTCTTTATCAAATACCAGCTAACACAAATCAGATGTTTCCTTTCATCACCAATTATAGACTTATTTCGAAAGATAGATCATGTTCCACTAGGATTAAAAGACTTAACAGCAACTGCATGAACTCAACAACTATATGAACTCAACAAAACTTTCATGAACTCAAGTAATTTTCATGAATTCCTATGTGAACTCAACCATGAACATTTCTTAACTCTGCAACAACTATTTATACGGCAATTTCAATGAATTCATCATAAAACAAACCTAAAAATCAAAAACAGTGAACTTTATTAAGTATAAATCATAAACTAAACCGTTCCTGGCGAATTACCCGATGATCACAAACTCAACAATTTTCATATTATTGGTTCAACAATACTACCTTTAATAGAATTGTACAACATAAAATACTACATTGGAACTATTTCGTTTAACCAAACTTCTGATATCTATACTGGAACTATATAGTTAACCAAAATACTAATGTTTACACTGGAACTATTTCGTTTAACAAAAATACTGATGTCTTTCCTTGAACTATATAGTTTAACCACAATACTGATTTCTACACTGAAACTAAATCAGTTAACCAAAATACTAATGTCTCACCAAAACTATATCAAAATACTGAATCAATGTCTATACTGGAACTCTATCGTTTAACCAAAATAATGATGTCTATACTTGAACTATATCGATTAACCCAAATACTGATGTCTATACTGGAACTATATCGCTTAGCCAATTTCTGATGTCTAAACTTGAACTGTATCGCTTAACCAAAAAGATGATGTATAAACTTGAATTATATCGCTTAACCAAAATACTGATGTCTATACATGAACTATATCGCTTAACAAAAATACTTATGTCAATACTGGAACTATATCGTTTAGCCAAAAGAATGATGTCTATACTTGAATTATATCGCTTAACCAAAATAATGATGTCTATACTTGAACTATATCGCATAACCAAAATACTGATATCTATACTTGAGCTATAGCGCTTTACCAAAATAATGATGTCTATACTGCAACGATAAAGTTTAGCCAAAATACTGATGTCTATACTGGAACTATATTGATTAACCAAAATACTGATGTCTAAACTGGAACCATATCGCTTAACCAAAGTGATGATGTCTATACTTGAACTGTATCGCTTTGCACAAATACTGATGTCTATACTGGAACTATATCGCTTAACCAAAATAATGATGCTTATACTGGAGCTATATCGCTTAACCAAAGTGATAATGTCTATACTTGAACTGTATTGCTCAACCAAAATGATGATGTCTATTATTGAACTATATCGCTTAACCTAAAAACTGATGTCTATACTTCAACTATATCGCTTAACAAAAATACTGATGTCTATACTAGAATTATATCGTTTAGCCAAAATACTGATTTTTACACCGGAACTATATCGTTTAACCAAAATACTGATGTCTACATTGATATCTCTACAAAATAGTGACATTTATCTGCGACTATATTCAAGTGATTGAAAATCTAATGAATTCTTATAAACTTTCGAATTAGAGTTTAGCTCTTATTCATAGACTGACCACAGAAAATACAAATCAGGAACAGCAAAATGAATAGTTATTAAGGTATTTGGATGAACATGAACAGAAACTCTAGCATAAGATGTTACATTAAAGATTGTTAATGAAAAGAGTAAGTATATAAGCGTTTTTTAATGTATGTTACAGTTTTAAAGTATATTTAATGCTATTTTCAGCTAAAATGGAACTTTTGTATTGTTATTGATTAACTTGGAACATCTTATAAATACTTTAATTTTCTTGTCCGTCACAGAGCCCGAGGCCGTATTACTACTGTGCTGGATTACTGTATGATACCAAATCCTGACTGGCCATTTGCCTGTATTCGCACCCGATATGATATATCAGGTCCAGTAATGGCAGCCAGTTGACAGCCCGAGATCGGTAACATCTGAAATTTAAGCTTGATCCATTCTTTTAAGAATATTTCCCCTTTAGACAGCTTTTTACATTCATTAGTATACTGGTAAGACCAAGTTTGGTTATTTGTAACTGCCGATCCCTTGTATAGCATTTGATAGCAGTTTCATTAGTTTGACAGTCAAATTATCTGAAATGCCTGTAATGAAGCAATTTTATATAACAGTTTGCGTGTAAGAAGTGTATTGTTAGTTTGACTTAGCATTGATGAAACGCCTATGTGAGTTGTTAAATTTCCTAATTAAAATAAATTTCTAGCGATTCCAAAGTTTGCATTTACTTTGTAGTTTAATTGTTATAATTCTTTTAGCAATTTAGTATGTTAATGGTGCAGTAAAATGCAAAGGACTATGATGTATGAAATATGGTGCATTAACTTTTGTGCAGTACAATACAATGAACTGTGGTGTATGAACTGTACTGCAGGAAACGCAAGGAACATTTGTATATGTAGCTATGAAGCATAGCAGTAAAAGGCAATAATATATGGAGCAGAAAAATGATATTTCTGCTAAGGTTGTGTAACTGTATAGAGAATGTTTTATATATCAAACTGTGTTTTAAAGGCCGGGGAAGAACTATTAAAAGGGCTCAGGTAGAGAAATGGCCATTTGCTTTGCATTCACTGAGCTAACAACATCAGAGGTTTAAATCAAAATTTAAATGAAATTAAAGTATAGATTTGTTTGAAATCTAGCACAAATGTTCTTTAGCATAAATGCCATAATGTCTGAAAATGTGTAGTTCATTGCATGTCTAAATGTGTGACTTTTTGGAAAACAACTTGTGTTGTCTACTTAAAGATTTGAATTTGCCTCTACAATGATTTGCATCTTCTCTATTGGCTGAGAGCTAATTATATCACAGACGTTGTATGAGTCACACACACATTTACATTAGGCGGGAAAGTTTCATAATTCATTCATCAAACTTGCTCTTCGTATAATATCAACCTTGAATGTATATCAAAATTAATGACATTAATAGAACTAAGTGGCATTCCTTTCTGGTGTGTGTCTAGATAAATGATATCATCTTGATATAGTTAATTGGTCATTGTCTCATTGTCGAAAGGCCTCATATGCATAACGAAAGTGCACATGATACAAAATAAATTGACTCGATGTTTAATCCTTTACTAGAACATTGCAACAACTGAAGTTAACTTTACATTTATTTGAAGTGACTTCATCCAAAGCTCACAAAAGCGGACATTAAGTTATGCTATCTATTCTGAAATTGCTCTTCCCAACATCAAGCAGAGGATCTCTGTGTTTACGTTATCACAAAGTTATCACAAAGTAATGTTGACCCTCCGCTAGGTAGTACAGCTCCTCCCTACACTCCTAAAATTGCTTGCCAGCCGTTAGTTCACTGAAACAAACCCCGGCCTTTAACTGCTTATTTATGTACTGATTGTTAATTTCACAGGTTCCTGCTTATAGGTAATGTGGATGTGTCTCTGATTGTTGACAGAAAACGAATCGTTAGACTACAAAGATTGCACTGTTGGAAGTCTAAACTACAGTTGGTTCAATTCAACTACAAGAACAGGAACATTTTGATACTTAAAAATGCTTACATAGGCTATAGTCATTTGAAATCTACTTTGTATTTGTGGAGTCAGTAATGAAAATGTTACAGTTTTGACTAATTAATAGAAACTCAGTGAACTTCCAGTCATCGGACAATAAGAAGACAATATTGCGCGTTATTGCCTTGAAATTACATGATAATTTGATTTAAGTTTGTGTCAAGTGTTAAGTTTACTTGAAATTGATTTGTATTAGGAACGTTTACTGTAAAAAATTGAATTCAATAATGCTATCCATCTAGCTACACTTACTCGCGACAACTACATACCCTTAACCATGTCCCCTTACACTTAACATAGACCCTTAACAACATATCACCCTGACCCATACCCAAACGCTGACCCTCACTGTAACTCTGAAGTCACTCCAGTTAGCTCAATCGGTAGAGCACGAGTCTTGAAGTATCGCGGTTTCGGTTTCGATTCTCGGGGCTGACCAACTCAAATACTAAAGGTCTTTCGGATGAGACTTAACAATCGAGGTCCAATATAATGGGTGCTATGCACACGGCATGTATAAAGACAGGGGTGCCTCTGGAAATGGGATGTTTTCTGTATCTTGCACTATCCTCCGAAACCTGGAATTACTTACTTCTCCAGGAGACGTTGATCATAGTATAAACCGGTCCCAACGATAAAGCTCTAATATACATTGATATTTTAACTATGACCTTAATCCTGATTTAGGCTGTATACCCTAATCCCAAACTCTTAATTAACCCTGAAATCGAATCCTTGAACCTTGACTCTAACCCTGACCCAGACTCTCAGTGTAACTCTAGCTCTCACCCTGACACAAGCAATTATCCAGACATTGACATCAAACACTTAACCCTTACCAAAACACCTAATCCTGACCTCAAATAAAGACCCTACGACCCTGATGCATCCCTCTCCCTCTAACAATGACCCTAAACCATGTATGGTTCATTCTTTAGAATTTAGACATTTAAAACGCTGGTGTATCTGGTTGCCCTACATGAATTACTTCACTGAAGAATATGCCGGAAGTGCAATTCAAACTAAGCGTTTCCGATTGCCTTAAAAACAACAATATTTACACGGTTGTCATATTGAACTTAGACTCAACCAACTTACAACCAGTTGCCGTTCTTTACCACACAAGCTATATCTTTACATTACATCGGCTACTTCCCGATATATCATTTTTCACTGGGTTAGACATTACATGTTGAACTTGCAGAAATCGCCCGACAATGCGTTTGATATTACTTTGGATGTTTGACAGATAGCCGAGATGAAAGTGCATAGTTATTAACTATTAACTTGCATACCGTTAACATATCGTAGAAAATATGCTAATATTGTTACTGGAAGTATTGGCACAACTTATCATGCGACAATATTTAAGCAGACTCTTAATTACAAATATGGGTTAGTAAATATAGCGTGGCGTGACGCATTGACAGATGCTTGGAATACTCAAAATGTTGTAGACGTTACCAGTTAAATACTAAAGTCTGTTTCACGTAATTGTGGACCACTAGTTTTTTTATATCGGGTATTAGAAACAACATATAATGTATAACGTATCTATTGTTGAAAAAAGGCAACTATTTAATTCTTAGTTGGACCCATTGATAAAGAAAATATATGACATGTAATAATAACTCCGTACTAAATTATACTTGTTTAAAGAAGGGGGCTTTATTTTGGAGTCCACAATAACACTATGATATTATTTCCAATTATTTTCAGATATTTATTATTAAAATTGTTTATGAAACATATCTTTTATGATTTGACCCCGTGATCCAGTTTTTGACATATAATTCATGTTCAAACTCGACAAAGATTTTATCAAGGCAATCACACTGACAAAGTTTCATGAAAATCCAATGAAAAAGGCAACCTATTTTGCATATATGGGGTTTTTCTTTGACTTGACCCCGTGGCTTAGCTTTAACCGCAGATGACATATTCGAACTGAGATTTTATCAAGGCTGTCTGACCAAGTTTCATGAAAATCTAGTAAAAAATGCACCCCTTATTGCATACACAATATCAAGTGTAGTTGAACAGACAGACATACTCGGGTGAGCTAAAACATAATGAAATACATCAACAATTATGTAAGAGAACGCCCCCTCATACACAGGAAGTTGGCAACTGTAATCGCCCAGATCTTTTACACTGTACATACACTGTACATGAACTGAAAAGCATGACCCTTGGAACCAAATGATGATTGGAATCAAATGTGCGACTTCATCCGCTTTGTTCTCCGCTGTTATACGGTACGTAAGACATATCTGGCACAAGAAATACTAAAGCTCCCGTAAATGTGTGTAAATGCAGATGGAAAATATTTAAAAAATGAGAAACATTTTTTTTAATATTTAATACTTTCCAAATATTACCAAAAGTGTATTCGACAGCCCGCGTACGGTTAACAATCGGTACACTTTATTTGCATACCTTTAAAACAGAGCACACCTTCATAATTTTATCATGTATCACTTTGAGATTTAAAAAAAGTCTTATTTGCTCAAACCGTTTTCTTGGAGATATATCACATGACATCCTTTTTGCTTTTAACGTCCCCTTCGTATAAAATTTTCTTGAACGACCCTTAGACCACCCCGGTTTGCACGCTCGAAAATGGTGTATTGCTGCAACGTTTGGATCAAGAAACTTTCTGCAAAATACAAACATCATATTTTCGAAACGTACATCTATTGATTATATTAGAAGACGCGAACAATTTAAAACACTTCTGAATCACTGATTTCGCAATTTTATGATTTAAACCTACCCGATCTTCCTCATATTTTAGTACAAACAAGGTTGTTCAAACTGTCTAAGAACGAATTATCAAATAAAAAGGTGCAAGCATAAATTCCTGTCAGTATTTCTGTATTTTTGAAATTAAGATATGTTTGCAACCGAATTAGGTGACCAACATTTATATCAGATTTTTTTCCAACTGCTATGTCTATTTTACGTGTGTTCTTGATTCTAGCCATAATATTTATATTGTGTGTTTTGGTATATAATAGTATCATTGAAACTAGAAACTGTTAGCGAATAGCTATAAAAAATATAAAAAAAGATAAAAGTATATAAAAAGGTAACCATCGAAACGTATAAATTTACAAAAGGGCCATGATGTCCCTATATCGCTCGCCTGATTACAAGTGCAGTTACCTATGGATGTCATTCGGGCAGGATCAATTTAGACCCGGCGGCTATGGTCTGTACAGATGTGATAGAGGATTACTATTTAATATCTACTTGCCAAATATCTAAGCGCTGTTCTTTGTGGTTTCAGATAAGATTGTTTTAAAGTTTACTCTATAGAAACCTTTGATCTGTGGATCATGATTGAATATTCTTGGAAGACTTAATCGATAACGAAAGGAATGTATAGCTGAACTTTTAGGTTAGAACAACATGTATAGAAAAATGCCACATTTAGCACAAATAATCAATTAAGAGGTATTCTGTAATAAATCGCTATCCACCCATTATTTTCACAACAACAACTAAACATGACTGATAAATGATTAACGGTACTGCAACAAACATTCTTGCAGGTTTTACCAATAATGATTTGAATGGATAGCTTTAAGATGTTTGCTCTCAGAATTTGGCCAATAACCAAAGTTCTTCAAACTTAATGAATAAAGGTCTGTTTGAAATACACGTATGCCCCCTTGATGCAAAGGTTTTACTATGAAAGGAACAGTTTAAGGAAACGTAAAAGTCAGTGTGAAATTCGTGAAAACGGCATCTGTATAAATTGCAAATTAAAAAAAGAAATATAAAATAAAAGAAAAATTCCGAGAAATATATTTCAACGAAGAGACCTTGACCTTCTTTGTAGTGACCATGACCTATTTTTTGACGTAAAACAATTCTATAATCAAAAACGATTTCAAGAAATCCTTTTTAGTAACAGTGAGCTTGAGCTTGACCCTTATTTACTTTTGCTGAAAACAATTTAAGAGATTAACAAAATTGAAAACTATTTTTTTAGTAACAGTTGCCTTGACCCTTGACTTTGATCCTTGTGATCCAAAATGTAATTCAAGCTTTCTCTTCCCGCAAACTACCCACAAACCAAATTTCATTGCAATTTGTCAGTCCCAACGAACGTTATTGAGCGAAAAACCATTCTATAATTCTGGGTCACTGTGACCTTGACCTTTGACAACATCTGATCTCAAAACTCTCAGAGGTCCTCTGCCAGTTATGACATCAAGTTTCAAGAAGTTAAGCCCAATTGTTCTCGAGTCATCGTTCGGAAACTGTTTTACAGTTAGGGGTCACAATGACCTTGAACTTTTACCCACTGACCTCAGAATCAATAGGAGTCACCTGCTGATCATGAAAAATAACCACATCAAATTTGAAGATGCTAGGTCTAACGATTTTTAAGTTATCATCTGGAAACTGTTTTACTGTTCTAGGTCACACTGATCTTGACTTTTTACATACTGAACTTAATTAAACAATAGGGATCCTCTGCTAGTCATTAACAACCTACACATCAAGTTTCAGGATCCTACAACCAAGCGTTCTTGAGTTATCATCCGAAAACCAGTTTGTAGACGGACTAACGGATAGACATACCGAACGACCGACCGACATATGCAAATCAATATACTCCCCTTTTTCGAAGGGGGCAAATTAACATATTTTAGAACATAAAGTTATATAAAAAAGTTCCAGTATAATTTATTGTAATGTATACCATGTAGGTCAAATAACATGCTACCAAATGATAAATCGTCGCAACATTTGAAATTCAAATTACATCATATAGTGTAATGGTGTCGAAAAACCATTATTTTCACTCGATTTTTGCATATTCCTACATAACTTTTTACTTTAGTTGTTGATTTCAGCCTTTAATATTAAATTTATGTATTACTATGTCATTTGATTTTCATTTCTTTCAGCGGCAACTGACAGCGAGCAGATTTAATCATAATCTTATTACCTTGTAAATCCTGGTTTAGGAAAAAAGTCGTGCATTGACCCTTCTGAAAGTTTTACTCTAGTTGCCACATACATGTTCTTCGTGGTATCAAGAAATGGTTCTGTAGCATCTTCGTAACGGCCAAATATCAACGGATGTCTAGCATTTGATGGTTTCCATGTGATCATATGAACAAAGTTATAAAACGACAGGATGCCAACATTCCCCTTCCGAAATATATCTCCCTGAATGTAAAAACATGGAACGGCAGTTAGTCCTTTTTCTTTACAATAACCCTCATGGATGGTGTTTCCTGAGAGCCCTTAAACGTTTTAAAAACAAAAATAATATCAAACAGGGAAAGCCACGTACCAAAAACGCAGCCTCCCCAAAACGAGCCCCACAG
>JAUMHA010391952.1:0-11780 GCA_032359765.1 Saxidomus gigantea
CTAGTAGAGCCTTCATGTTTTTTGTTACAGTTTGTTGCACTTGTTCTATTACAAGGTGATCAGAATATTATTCCCCTTATCATAAACAGGAAGAAAAAGAGCAAGAAAAACATAGACAATCTCAGAAAATAATCAGTAACATTCATAATAAAACCAGTGGTTTTGAAGACTTATATATCTTTGTGTCTTTGATTGGAACACCTGAAGGGCTGGAAGGGGAAGATTGTTCTATAAGATAACACTTCCAGAGATAGGAATTTTAAACAAGTGAGGATAGAAGGCTCTAGGAAATCTCTGAGAGGTTTTAGAGGTGGATGAGAGGATATAGGTAAAGGAAGTTGTCACAGTATGAGTTTATGTTACCTGCAGGCACAAGGTCTGAATGGTCTAAAAGATAAGGTGAATACAAGCTTTTGAGGTATTGGTTCCCTGATTGATCTGGCATAAGTCATTAACAGTTTATAACTGAAAATGTCAGAACACCTAGTATCCCCTTGGAAAGGCATCAAGAATTTGTTGTTGTTGTTGTTGTTCAGTCTGGGATAGTTATAATATTATTATCCTTGAAACAGATTTTTTAAGGTTCTAAGTTATATAAATGATGCTGTAGCAAGGGAAGTTTTTGTGGGGACTTAAATTTCATCAATTGTAAATTATACAATTTAGACTATACGGGATAGAAATTGTAGTTTAAGTACTTTACCAGGGGTAGCACTCAAGATGCCACTGTCAGTCCGGGTTTGAGTGGTCTATGGTCACTTGCTAGCAATCATTGAACCTCTCACTTATTCAGATGGTCATTGGTTTGAGTCCTGATATCTACGGAATCTGGGAACCTGGAGTTTAGTGCAGTTCATGTTGTCAAAAACAACAAACCACAAACAACACTTAATAATCAGATGCTTATTTTTCCAAAGGGCGGTAACTCTGAAATCAAGTACAGTCAAACCTGTTTTTAACAGTCAGTTAAAGGATGAATCAAAAGTGGCCAGTTAAAAGAGCGGGTTGTTAAATCAACACAGATGTATTACCGGTAAATATAAAGATGGCCAATTTGGAAACATCAATATGACACTAACAGTTTACGGCTCTATTGAGGTGACCACTTACACATGTTCAACTGTATTATCTATTTCATATTCAAAATCATGAAAATCACTGTACCTGTTATATCAGGTATTCCACCTCTCCATGGATGGTGTACTATGAAACATATGGTAGATATATTTCACCCTGTGTCAGGCAAACTGTAGATGGAATCTATGAATGCTTGCAGAGTTTTTATATGTTATCAAATATACCCCCTTCCTCATCATTTTTTCCAGACACTTCAAGGATTTTTTGGAATAGATACACTTGGAACAGCAAGGATTTTCAGTGTTTTCTTGGAGAGTTTTAATGGATTCATTGACTAAAGAGGATTTTGTGTCAAGGAATTGTATCTATTCAGCAGTTATGGTTAATGGTCAGAGGAAAGCCTAATTCATTTGGCTCTCTGGTTTGACCTGGTTTTATTTTGGATCTGGAATTTTTATAGTTGTCAACCAAACCTTAGATTAACTAAGAAAAAACCCTTTCAAAAACTATCTACCAGGCTTCAACATTAAATTAATTAGAGTAGTCAGATAAAAGTTGCGGCTTCGTTAGGGTCACTTAGCTTACTGTAACATTGAGAAATTCTCAAAATTTGTTATGAAATGTGAAAATATGCAAAACTATGAAAACTTTAAGTTATGTTGAAACATAGATAATTTGATAAAGTTAATTACGACTTTTCACCAAAAAAAAAAATATATACGAACAAAATAATGTATGTGCTTTCAGCCATTTAATGTATTCACAACTCCTAGCGTCACAGTCATTGCTGAACAAATTTGGCAGTTTTCCTATATCGGTCATGTTATCGCGCATCTGACATTGGAAACGGGTTTAACTAGTTTCCTGATGTTCTAAAGTCTTCAAATGGCATATACATGCTTATGCAAGTCTTGAATATTTTAGTCAGATTTTGAAAATTGTGTTTTTACTGAAAGTTTAAACCTTGAAAAATAAATTTCCATCAATTAAAATCTGATTGATGTACAAGATTGTATATAATATGTATGATGGATTGTAATTATAGTTCTCACTTAGTTTTTGGGACATCGTGAGAATGCATCATAGTGATAATCACTGCCTTTTGCTTTTTTCGTTATTACATGCCGATTAACTTCTGTAGATACATATATAAATACTGAATTCAAATTCATTTTTGGAGGGATGTTTACTTCAATATATGGAAATCTTTAAAGCTGGAATTGACACACCCTGTTCAAGGACTTTTTTTACAATATTATGATTCAAGTTGATGTTTAACTGTCAGTAGTTCATCATTGTAGTTTGTTTACACAGCGCTTCCTTGTTAGTGTAATCCTGCCGAGTCTGTCAGATGTTTGTTAGTTATGTAAACAAAACTTTGCTTGGATCAGAAAGCTGTTCATGTTTTGCCGTGTTCTAGTTACTGTAGATTGGGTAATACTCACACTTATTAAGTTTTCGCTATTTTCGCAAATTTCCCGCTTTGCTATTTTAAAAAATTTCACGAAAGATTCATTTTCATAGTGCATAAAAATAACCCAGCGTGAACCCTCGTTTCGACATTAAAATAATCAGAATGCAGGACTGGTAAATGCAGAAAATTCCTCAGTTATAAAGAATACGTTATTGCATACCAGATTGGGATGTCTGCAGTTTTTACCAGTGCTGGAAAATCTCATCTTACACCCCCCCCCCCCCACCCCCTCATGTAAGAGGACTCGCAGAGCCTTGTTCCCGCCAAAACAGTTACCCTCAGTGACGGATATTTCCATCTTAACCGTGTGCTCATGTAAGAAACTAATAATCTTCAATTAGCTGCACTACTTTCCTTCACACCTAAAATAATAAAATGATGGCATGAGCATAAGTCATTGTGATTATCAACAATCAAGTAAGTTGGTAGGTTATGATACAAAGTAGATTATCTAGAATAGCTACTACCTCTTCCAGAATGTTCTCCTGAGCTTCGTGCATCACTGATAGATCCGCACTTTATTTAAATTATTCAAGGTTAGGGGCAGATTCAAAACCAAGCTTGGCAACATTGAAGCAAGGCTGTGTTTATAGTAATTGCCTAAATTCTCTAGGGTTGAAAGTGAAACTATTGTATTTGCTTGTTTGTTAATAAAAGCAGACATAATAGTTTCAATTTAACCCTAGTGATGTATCAGATAATGGCTGATGTTTGGCTGAAACTGTTTTAAATTCCCAGGTGATGTATGAAAGATATATACAGAGAAAGATAATAATAACAGGCTGTTTGCATTAAGATTTGCCATGCTTAAGTTGTTCTTGCAAACATGGCAAAAACAAATGGTGTTTGTCAGTCAGAAATGCCACAATAATGGGCTGATGAGGATCAGAGCAGGTTGGCTATATTCTTAATGGTGTGTAACATAGGAACCTGGCCAGTGCTGACTGTTTAACATTCTTTCTGAAATTTTGGAATCTATTGAACCTGTTATAAATAATTATGGTTTAATGTGTTTTTAATTGTTGTCTGGTTTCTTTTTTGAAATGGCAGTATTGTGCATGTCATTGTTAATCTTTTGTTTAAAGTGGTCAAGGTTCCATTTGAGTTATAGTTATAGATCTCTGTGGATAAATTAACTGTCTTTGGTGAATTCTGAAGTTGTTAATGTCAATGGAGAGTTGATAAAAAGTTTGCCTTTGGATAAGCAAAGTAAAAAAAAATTCAGAATTGCTAAAGCAATTAAATGCCATAGAAGAATTGTCTTAGGACACACATAAAGACACCTTGGAAGATGCCAATTCAGATGTCATAGAAAATCTGTGCTTGAATGAACTAAGTAAAGCAATTTCAGAAGATGTCTCCATAAATTCTGCAAAGTTGTTGTTCAGACTGTTAATTGAAAGATCATAGAAAACTAAATGTTTTGGATAAATTCAATAAAGAACCCAGCGGAGAGGTCAAAGCAAATTGATGTTTGGATAAACTCAGTTAAGGAGAACTTCATTGAGTTTAATGAACCAAGCTTGTCTTGTTATTTATAAACAGAAATTGAGGCTTTCCAGTATGTACAGGTGCAATTTAACACAGCAAATCAGTTTAGACTAGTCAGAGGAAATGTTTGAAATATGAAGATAATTATTTATTACTGAACTTTGTATGCCTTCTGTAATATTCTTGATAACTATAATATATATTATATATAAAAAAAATAATTCTGGAATCAGGTATAGCATTGGTGCTCTAAAAAAAGACGTTTACTGAAATATTATGAGGGTTTTTTTGCTGTAAGTTGAAATGTGTCATATAAATTTTGTAAGAAAAAAATTGGAAAATAATTGAAAAATGCTGACTAAACATGCTAAAAGTGTCACATGTTGAGCTTTACACCAAGGCACCTAAATAATAAGATGTTTAAATTAAATTTCAGCTATTGTCAAACACCTGGTGGAAATATTTTATGTCTAATATAAATCATAACAATTAGGTATAAATTTATAAAAATACTAAAGAAGAATTCTTAATAGTAGGTCGGCCATATCTTCTGGATTGTTCATGGGCATGATGGGACAATTATTTGGAGTAGGAATTCTAGACACTCTGATTTTTATGGTAGAAAGATTTAAATTGAAACTGCAATAAATTTAAATCAGTAAGTGTGTTGTGACATTAAAATGACATAAAAGACATTAAAATGACATAAAAGACATTAAAATGCAGTTAAAAACAGTTGGAAGACAACAGCAATTCTAGGAATAATTAGAAATGTCAATTAGGAAAAGCATGAAAACCACAGAAATACTAAATTAACCTGAAATTAGCATTGACTTAGTCTGTTGTTTTTTTTTGCATTTTATACAGTGTGAGAGTTTGGAAATACCTAAAGGACTGTATTTAAGTGAACACATCATTGGTTTGTTAGAACTCAAACATATCCTGTTGATTGCCAGACTTTAAAATGAATTAAGATTTTTGAATTGTTAGATCTTTGCTCATTCTTGAACAGCATTTATTTTGGGTTACTGAAAATTGTTAAACTTCCCAAGTGCAGAAAAAAGTGGCATTCTCTAACAGAGTTAAACTTTTTGCAAAAGTCATTGGCTGTAAAACATCTGCTTTGTTATTGGACAGAAACTATTATAGTGCAAATACTGTATGATACTGTATAATATATACTCTCAATTTATAAATGTAACCTTCCATCCATTTGCCTGTATTGCCAAATTATGGGACATAGATCATTTTAACTTTTAATTAAAGAACTCAAACTGCAAAAATATTCTTTTACATATTAAGAAGACCTTGTTGACCCTGTTGACATCATTTTGTATTTTCAAATTAGATGCAAAGAGGAGAGATAAATTTATTAAATCTGTCATAATTCTTGGGCTGGCTGATTTTGTGGTTTCATTTGAAACATGAATATCAGTAGCACAGTGTTCTCAGTTTAAAAAGCATGTAAAGTCAAATGTCAGTGAATGTCAGATGTACAGGCCAAAAGGTATATGATGCTTAATTAAGCACTGTATTTCTAAATGAGGTTCTGCATATTAAATTTTATAAGGGGAAATAAAATAGTAGAGTTGGAACTGAAACAATGAAATTCAACTTTTAATCAGAGTGTGCAAGTGTAAATATAAGATGCAAGTTTACAAATTTTTGTGTTTGTCAAAATGGCCAAAAGCTATACATTTAAACAGGTAAAGTATCATGAGAGTATTTAAATGTGTTTTCAAATAAACTACAGTCAACTGTTGGAAAAGCTTTTGCCAGAAAGTGTCGGGTTGAAATTAAAAAAGATGTTCAACATTAATAAGAGTTTGCATTCTGATCATATCTTAGTGATCCCTTTTTTGATAAAGTAAAAAACTTTGGGTTACTGAGTGTATATTTAGCAAAATTGCCGTTGCACACTGGGTTACAAATAGACCTTCAGTTTTCATTATCTTCAAAGTCTGTTACTGTTTTATCTCCTAGAGTAGCAGAGAAACTTTTTTGCATAATTTATCTGTGTGAATGTTTAGCTAGCTTCTGTGAACAATCAGATTACAAGCAAAGTAAAACAGACACTCTCATACATTTCCTGCTAAAGACATGGTCTTTGTTATAGTGTATGTGCATTCACCATGTACTGCTGCAAAAAAGAAGAAGAAAAGAGCACTTTACAAAGCAACAAACTTCAACTAAAAAATCTGATAAATTATTCTAGTGAGTACAGAGAAGCTTTGTCAGATGGTAATGGTGTAGATGAAAGGTAAAACCGAACAAACTCTGCCAATATAATGTTAAATTACATGTAAAGAAAAAGCTTCAAGATATATGCTGAACAAATATGAACATAAAAATGACACAAACGGATAATGTAAAAAGTGTTTGTGACAACAAAAGCTGAAACTGGTATGACACCAGGGTTTAGATAAATAATCAAGGTTCACAGGGCTATTTGAAGATGTTTTTAAAGCTGTATATTTTTCGACCAATTTGTTTGAAGGATGATACACTTGTGTTTGATTTGTAAGTAGATACGGAGGAATGTTAAAATCATTGAAAGTATTATCCTATGTGACAGAATTAAAACTTTAACATTGTTGCTTACAAGCTTTTATTGCCTTGTGCATTGTTTATTAATTACATGATTTGACATTGTTACAAAAAATTGACATAAAGTTTTAACAAGACTTTGTTAATACATACCAGTCACATGCAGATTGAATTGGATTGATATTCTGAACAGATTGGATCAAAATTGGATTAAATTTATGAGGCAGATTGGATCGGTTAATAGTGCAGATTGGATTAAATCACTGTGCAGATTGGATGCTGAAGTGGTCTGGATGGCATTTAATGTAAATGATCTGAATTGATATGGGTATTAAATAAAATATGCATTTAAAACCTTGAATATGATGCAAAGGTGGACCTATTTTGTATACAAACCGTAATTTTAAATAAGACTGCTTGATGTTTGAATAATGTAATTGTCAGGTTTTTGGTAGGTTAAGGTCAGGATGATATGTTAGGTGACATTAATCTCTGTCCCAATGGTGTTTAGGGCGCTATTTAAATAAAACGTTAAGAAGTTGTTTAGTTGGTTAATGCGTTCAAAGTTTTGTTACTTTATATTAATGATAAAATTGGATGGATTTTAATGTTATGGGAAAAACTGTAATGTGACTCAGCTTTTTTTTGTGCATTATATTTTGTTCATTCAACATGACTTGTCACTGTCGGCGACATGAAAATTCAGAAAACTGTGATTTAAGTACATTTGCAGATGGTGGTACAGATTTTTGAAAAGCTGTTTTCCAATAAAGTTATTTACATAAAGATTTTTAGGTGAAATGTTTTCTTTGTTTTACGTGATAAACGTGAAAATTGCAAGATTAGAGAATTTTTAGGTCCAAGTTTATCAAATCATTCTGTTCTTGTGGATGTTTTTTTTCCCCTTTGAATGAAAAAGGCTTGAAATAACATCTTATAATTTTTTATGCAATTAAATAAAGACAAGAATATTAATATGCTTAACAAAACTTTGTACAATTTGTATAAAAGTCAACAGCAAAAGTAGTGCTTAGTTTTTTGACAGACTTTGATGTGGCATTTATGTGCTGTAATTAAGGTGTTAGGAATCAGTGGAGAAGCTACTTTCAGGATGATCTATATATAATAGTTTAAGGGTCTTTACTTCAAGGTAAAGTTAAATATTTCTTACTCACTGGTAAAGTTAAATAATTTTTACTTTGAGGTGAAGTTACTTATTTTTTACTGTGAGGTAAAGTTAAATATTTTTTACTGTGAGGTAAAGTTAAATATTTTTTACTTTGAGGTCAAGCTGAATATTTTTTACTTTGAGGTAAAGTTAAATATTTGTTACTTTGTGATGAAGTTACTTATTTTTTACTTTGAGGTAAAGTTACTTATTTTTTACTTTGAGGTAAAGTTAAAAAATAATTTTATAGGTTGTAGATTTAATTAAATAAGTCCATACATATTTTGATTTAAAAAAACTAAGTATAAGTTAGAGCAGGGTTTCTTAATTGTTAAAATTTGACTTGATAAACTCTAACTTACTTAGTGTTTAACCTCATTTGACCTTTTGCATAGCCACAAACATGTATTGTAGCACGGACCTATGTGTATATAGGTCCGTGATTGTGGGAGGGGCTAAAGTGCTTTCTATATAGAGAGAACTCTTAGTATAAGTTAGAGTTTATTAAGTCAAATTTTAACAATTAAGAAACCCTAAGGGAGCGAGCGGTAAACTTAGTGTTTAACCTCATTTTGCATAGCCAGCGAGATGTATTGTGGCACTGACCTATGTGTATATAGGTCCGTGATTGTGGGCGGAGCTGAAATGCTTTCTATTTAGAGCGAACTCTTAATGAATTAAGTGATTTCAGTAGGTAGTTTTAATAAAGAATAAAGACGTTTATTTGAAAATCTGAGCAATTCGATTGGTGGGCAAATGGGGTCAAACACTAAATAATAGTAGGTAGTTTTAATAAAAAAGAAAGACGTTTATTTGAAAATCAGAACGATTTGATTGGTGGGCAAATGGGGTCAAACACTAAAACAGTATATTGCTTCCTGGAAATGTGATTAAGGTCTTGAACAGTACCTGGAGTGGACAGTCTTTCGGAGCTTTGGAATTTACACTATCCACTGAAGGAGGTTTGAGCCAAAGCTGTATTAATGTGTCCAAATGAAAATTTTCTTTGGTGAATCTAGTTCCTAAATCTGAATTGGAATAAATGGAGATTAATTGGCCTTGCTGCCTATTCTTTTAATTAATCTGCTGTGTGTATGAATTATTCATGTACCCATAATGCACCTACTTAACGATGGGCTGTAAGATAATGTATTCATGAAAAACAGGAGTTAACCAGTTTACAAACTGATTTAATTAAAAGACTCTTTCAAGCAGGTTGTTACAAACTTATAAATTTTGTATTGCAATATACAAAGTGTCATGCATAAAGCATATATATCCATCTTTCATTACAGTTTTTGGTATTTTATGACACTTTAAACTTTGCATTTTATGAAATATAATTGAAATAATTCAAGCATTTTATTGTGTGCATCTGGGGAAATCTCACCTTTGGTTTTAAATAATTAATAAGTTACTGTCTAAGGCAGCTCTTGAACATGTGTTAAAAATTGTTAGGTGTCTGGTTGGTACTGCAGTGCAATGCAGAATTGCTGTAAATTACAAGTTTTAGGGTCCCCAGTGTCAAGTATTTAGAAATTTATGAGAAAATGTAGGAGAGAATGTGGGAAGTTCGTTTATGAAGGCATTCAAACTTGTATTTTGGAGTGCAGGGATTTCTTGGCATTCACTGCAAAATCTGTGCTCACATCATATCAAGTTCATTTTCTTTACCATATTTTCCATAAAATTGCCAGCTACTATACCAGACGTGAAGGTGGTGTTGTCCTAGAGATGGTTTTTGCTTGGAGTTAAGCATTAAAATGCAACATTATTTTGAGTTTTTTAGAATTGGCAAGTAACCTCATGATGGTTCCCGGCTTGGAAGAATAATTGCCAACTTTCACACATTAAAGTCATAGAGGTAGCAGAGTCGGATAAAGAGTTATGTTGATAGGCATGGTCCTCAATCAGTGTGAGGTTTTTAAGTGATTTCTGTGGGGTGAGCAACGTTAACCACCCATCCTTGGAGTCTGGTTCCTAGAATAGATAGCAGCAAACTTATGATACAGGGATATGCAGATGAAGCATGCACTTCTTTGTCAGATTTATCCCTTATATCAGAATTATTTATTATTTCCTTGTGTAACACACTTGACATTTTTACTTCATAAACAACTTGATTTATTAATTATGTAATGCATGATGTGTTTGAAGTGTCAAAAGTTAAAGAATATTTTCTCGAGTTTTTATGAACTTCAAAATCTAGCGAGAGTTCTCTCCCACTGTTGCTTTGCTTCTTTGAATGTCCTCATTCAATCTTTTTGAAAGCTCTTCTGTCACTGTTTCATCATTTAAAATCATCTGTATGTCATCGTTAATTCATGTGGAAATTTAATCAAGTTGCCCATTTAGGTTATTTATAGCTGGATTTTAGTAGTTGTTAAATTGATTCTGTGGCATTTATTGATGAAAAATCAAACATTATTTGTCTCTGGAAAATAATTCCGATGACAGTTTTGTCACCCAGGAAATGATGGCTGTGTTTGATTTTCAGTGTGGAGAATGTAGGGGAATACTGAATATCATTTAAAGCTGGTTTGACATCTGAAGATTTTTATGTCATGTAAGTGTCATTTAATGTCTGTTTTATTGCTTGCTGGTGAAAAATGTGAAATTTGTATACCATGGTGGTGTTTGTTGAAGTCCATTTAACTTTGGGTCAAATATGTTTTGTTTGGTGTTTTAAAGGATGTGCAAACATATTTTGGTTTAGGGGATATTTTGTGTTCTAGGGGAATTATATGGTTAGTTATACAATATTTAAATGACGTGTTAATTTTCTTGGAAATAAAGTTAAATTAAAAAGAACTTGGATATTGTTAAATGCATTGAAGCTTTTAATAATACACTGTATGGGATATTTTGTTGAGATGTGTCATGTTATATATGGGCTATAGGTTTCATTTGCGCCGACATATAAAGGTATATTTGTTTCATATAGCCAGGTGGAATCTGGCGCATTATCGGCAAGGAGGTCTCGATATATCAGCGTACGCCAGATATACGTCGGCGTGGATGAAACGTATAGCCCCATTATGGTACTTACAGTTCATTTAAGATAATGTGACAGTGACGTATTAGATATATGCATACACAAAAGTTTATAACCACTGCAAAAAACAGTAGGTCAGGCGTGCAAGAAAAGATTTAATCCTCATAATATCCAATCAATTAACACAACAATATTGGATCCTTCGGCTTTGTCACTATCACATTACCCTAAATGAACTGTAGGTAATTTGACCTGGGAGGCATCAAGTTATTATACAATTAAGCATCTAAACAATTTAGTATTCTATAACAGTTTATTCAAGGTTAAATTCTCTGAAGGCATATTAATTGATTAATACACCAGTTATTGATGAATGGTTCATGCAATATGATATTTATTTGCCAGTGACCCAGGTATGTGACCTTAATAAACAAATAACACAACAAAAACTGTGACCAGATGAAATAATCTGTTGACAGATATGGTGAAACTGTTTCTATCCGAAGGCTGCGAACAACAGTAACTGTTATACATTAATATACACATTACACAGTTTTACAATAGACAATAAGAAATAAACTGGAAGTGGTTCATTTTGTCGGAGACATTTGCATAAACGTGAATAATTTGAATAACACCTCCATTACAAGGAATATTTTATGATGATACCATTACAAAATCTCCCCTTTCTCCGCATCACCATTGTGGGAATTTCTTTTGATTCAAAAAACGATTAAGTAAGAAAACTTGTTAAATCAACAGAAAAGGGAAATAATGGGAAGTGAAAATTACCAAATAAAAAAAAGTGGTTTAAAGTGTTTATGTGATGTACTTTTCTGAAATGAAATAAGTTTATAAAGTGGATTTTAGTGGAAACTTGTTAACTAAAAGTTGTGAGTCAAAATGAAAGACATCGGGAAGTTATGCGGAGGATGTTTTGTACACGGAGAATCTCCGGACTTGGAGCAAGCACCGTATAAAGGGGTAAGGATTTAGTAGTACTTTACTATATACTCATTTTCAATTTA
>JAUMHA010391974.1:0-11780 GCA_032359765.1 Saxidomus gigantea
TCATAAAAATAGATAACTACATGAAGATTTTTTTTTGAAATAAACATGCTGTTGTCGATTTTCATTTTCTTAGTTAAATCATTTTCTATCCATCTACATCAATTTTAAAGCAAAATTTGAGAAAAAATTGATTTTCATTTTTTTAATCACCATCCAATGTTCACAGTAAGTTTTTATTGCGTGATTGAACTGGCCTGAAACCTATCAGCTACCTATCAAAAGTTGAAAACTGTCTTTAAACCGCTTACTTTTCACTCAGCAACTCTCAAGTTCCTCGTTTTTATTACAATTAGAATACCTCAGTGTTGTTTCTGTTGTTGTGCCCGCACCTCCGTTTTTAAAATGTCTGTGTTTTACTTGGCAATGCTTGCGTGTGTCTTTGCAAAAAAATTGTTTGCAAAGTAATATCATAACATCAAACAATAAAACATATATAAATAGTCCCATGAAGGTAGCCTTATCATAAAGCTATATATATTATATGTCGTTTTAATCTTTTTTGTCCATTGAAATGTAGAACTATTTTTCGATGCACATGTAGTAATTTACCGTATTTATTCTATTTTAGGCCCCTAAAAATGTAAAAAAAATATTTTATGATGATTTCGCATGATAAATAGAATATGAGTCAACTGTTTTTTAATAACAGGTGCTATCAGAGGTGACAGATACGGTCGGAAAAGGCTCGGCGGAGCTTTGCCTTTTCCGACCGCATCTTCCTGACCCGATAGCAAATGTTATCAAAAGACAGTAGCCTAATATTCTCTATATCTGTAATATGGTACTTGAATAGAAGCAATTCCCCTGGAATGGTGGGTGTAAAAAGGTCTGTAGTTAACAGACAAGTTGTGTTTAAGATAAAAAAAATTCCAGATGGACAGAAAGACCAGAGACAATCTTCGAATCATGCACATTAGGTCCACTAGATTCAGCCCGGTAGAGTGGTCGCAAACGCCGTTGCTACTCTAGCTTTTTTGAATACTGTATATAACATCTTGTTTGAGCAAACATATTTTAGTTATACTTCCCTTCTAAATAAATACAAACATGTTTTACTTCTTTGTTAAACCTTTATTGTTATGTTGGATACATTATAGTAGACTCACATACTAAAAATTACTGTAAAATTTACTATGCCTATTTAGCAAGAAGAGACTTTAAGAAAATAGTTTAAGGTATAAACGGAAGTTAAAGTTGTTTTGTAACTGAATAATGTGTACATTTGGGAAAAGTCACTATCAGACTGTCATTTTGTCTGTCTGGTTGGATGGAGGGATGGTTTATAGGGTAAAACCTAAACCATAGTTTTATGTGTGATTAGTGTGAACCAGGCTAGGTAAATGATCTTGCAGTAAATAACTGAACAAAGAAGACATACAATAATCTAGCCTAAAAGTTTTAGGAATTTCAATAGATGAATCCATTTTTATTTATTTTCAACTTTTACTAGATATATGAGCTTTATGTATTCAGAAAATCCGTTTGAATATGATACAGAACTAACTGCAACATTATTCAATAAAATATGTCAGTGTTTTTTCATTTGTTCATGATACAATGTCTGCAACAAGAAATTCATGACGACTCAAACAAATATTACAGTAGAAACTGAATATGCATAGCGTTAAAGAGATGTTAAAGGTCCTGATAAAATCTACGTATATTTAACATGATAAATTGACGGTTAGTACATGCTCAATGTAATGTCATAAAGGTATGAATTTTCTCTTTTAGATTTAGTAAAGTGTTGAGGTATGTATATGAATTACTCATAGAAGTTACTTTTGCGACAGTCTGAGGAAGTGCACCATATCTCTCATCAACTTATTCATTCTAGTCATAGAGGCATACAATGTTCTTTAATTCATTCAAACATGTGTACAAAGGAAGCGAGTTTTATAGATGAGTGGTTAGTTCAAAGCAAACTTTAAATAAAACCTACAATTTATTTCATGTCTTTTTTAAACAAAATGTTTACTTTTGATAAACCTCTTCAGCTGCCACAAAATTATATAGGTTTTCTGCAAATATGTTCTCGTGGTAAGTAGTGCTAAATATGCATATGATATCACATGAGAAATATTGAAGTAAAGTTTTTATGCAATAAAAGAAATGATAATAAACGTATTCCTTAAAACAACAGGAAATAAGCAATATCGACAAATACAAAATGTAATAGGACTAAATATCAAGTCGAAAGATACCCTAATCAGACAGGGTAATTTCTGGTCATAAAACAAAAAAATAATAATTTAGGGATTAGACCTCCTGCGGTTTGAGAAAAAAGTTCTTGAAACTCTCTGAAAAATATTTTATATATATCTCTGTTTAAAAATGAATTGTCAAATAAACAGGTTCCAGTATAAATCATTCCTTTAAAATATATCTGTATATTTGAAATTATACGCTACTAAATAATGAAGCGTTACAAACAACGTAGCGGTTCCGTAAATCAAACCAACCAACATTTTTAATTGTGAAGTTGCAAATTGCTGTTGAATTTTGCTTGTTGTGTTAATTGAAGCATTTGCTTCTACAATTTACATTTTAAAACATTATTTTAAAATTTCACCAGAAACTGTGAGAGAGCAGCTTTAGATATTTAACTGGCATTATTATCTTGTTGTATGCAGAGAAAATACGTTATAAATAATTGATGTTGTTATTAACATATCTATAAACAACACGCACGTTGCCTAAGTGTATACTGTTTCTGGAACATAGAATAATCCATTGGTTCAAAAGTGTTAAATTGATATTTATTTATCTTATTTCTGTCTCATCAAAAGTAGCATACATACATGTACAGTATAAAATACTTCATTATTCGGAATTTACCTATAATGTATCCATTAATATATGTTTGATTTTCATACGCTTACAGATATTTAAACAAGTCAGCACACATATAAAATAACAGTTTGCCTCGTATAGTATAAAGATGATATCTACCATTTCCAGTGTCATCAAATGTGTTGTCATGCACTTTAGACCACACTATATCTGGTTTTGGCACCCCCGTTATGTTACAGAACAGCTGTAGAGATTCTCCTTCATGAATAGTTTGATCTTCGCTCGACGTCTGCAGTTTGGAAGGCACTAAAGACACAAAGATACCGGGGGGGAAATATATCTATTTTATCAGAATCATATGCATGACTGAGAGGTAACGAAAAAAATATAATTATGACATCAATACAGTTTTAAAATTAAACGGAAGTAAAATACAATTTTGCAATTATGAAATCTGTCAGAGACAAGCGCGTTTATGCAAGTGGAAAAAGTCTAAATCGAATGAAATATGAAGCAGCTACGCTAAAAGGTAGTTTAATGAAATATGTAAATTAGATATACTGTTGGGCACTTCCTTCTGTTGGAAGTCAAGATATATTTTGACTTGCATGTTTATAGAATGGTCATCAAAGCTTGTGTTTTCCCGATGGCACAAACCTGTTGCACATAAAAAAATCTTATTACAATAGATTGAACCAGGCATGTAAATTGCAGTGTGAACTCCCCGTAGCAGTAAAATCGTTTGACAGGATCCGTTACAACTGCCAACACTTCCACAGAATTTTACTTAAAAATTTCGTTTCAAAATTAATATACCCGATATATGTTAACCATAAGTTGCTTTTCATATAATGGTAATAAAAGTAGCGGGTAGGAGATTTGTAAACGAAAAAAAGTATCACAATCAATAGTAGGAATTCTACCACACATAAATGACGTAAGCTTCAGTTTTCTACAACTTGTTAATACCCAATCACGGCAACTCAATGTCAATGCGACATAGTAGGGATCATTGGTCTTTCATGGCCGCCCCTGTACCTCTTAAACCTCTGGAAATATTTTAATAGAAATTTGATCATTGCCTCAGTAAGGGGTCATTGATTTTTTTCGTGTCCTGCACAAGGATTTTCATATAATGTTATCTACATTATCAGCTCATTAAGACGACGCGCAAAGCACATGTTCCAACTCCGTCTGCTTAAGGTCAAGGTTACACTTAGGGACCATTGATATTTTCGTATCCGCTCCATATATCATCAACCGTAAAAGATTGTTGTGAGACGTGAGTCAAATGTTCATCATATCTAGACGACTTACAGAACAGTATTCAAATATCACCGGGTCAAGTCAAAATATAGGATCAAAGATCATGTAAATTCATTCCTTTGAAGGATTTTCAAGAAAATTCAATCACATGTTCATCTCATCGATATTTTCCAAACTGAGCAGACTTAAGGTGAATGTCAACTTAGTCTAAGAGTGTCCTCTAGACATTTCTTCATGCAGCGTGGGATATACCGGTAGCTGTCTTTCAGACTGACTTGTTTTTACTAGCGTTGATCTAACCGTTACTTTTAAATGTGAATGAATACTAGTATAGAAACTCTATAGTATTAAAAGAGTACTATAACGATTTGTAGTACCGTTTCTGTTGTTCGTGATGTTGGATTACATTCGAGACTTTAAGGTTTGTCTTAGCCCACCCGAAAATATGAAACATCGCATACATGTTTTTATGATGATAAATTATTCAATTTTATTACATGTTAAAGAAATACAAACGTTCTAGGTACAGACGCACATGGATGAATACGTATCATTGTTGATGATCATCATGAGCGTTGTCGAATTATAAACGGAACAACTGTTACTTTAATGTAAGTTAATTGAGTGCAAGGACGACTCAAGAATAAGGATGGCAACGAATATCCGGATATCCGAATATTCGTTCAGCTACCGAATATTCTGATCCGATAAAGATATCCGAGTATTCGGTAAAGTCAAGAAAAAATCCCCCAATCCGTTGCACAGGTCAGTTAAATTTTTCAATTACACTTTAACATTACCTTTCACTTCTAAATGCACAGTTTTAGATTTGACAGGATTGGTGTTGATCTTACACATGTACTCCCCACTATCGCTTTGCAAAACATTTCGTATATGTAAATTCCAATCCCCGCGGTATGGTCGTTCTATGCTGAGACGTTGGTCGTCTAATATTCGGCGCTCATTTATCGACAACAACAATCGTCTATAATTCATCCATACGACCTAAACATTGCAAAAATAACATGCTTATCATTATTAATGAACGTTTGAAGCAACAACTTGAAAATGCGTCAAATTTGAATTTTGAAAGAACTGACAAAGCAAATTAAAGAATTAGCCCATTGTCCGTTGTGAAGCACGATGAACAGGGACACGTGCCATATTTCAAAGAAATGGCTTTAGCAATAATTCATTTTCGATTTTGAAAACAGCTTCATTTAGCGAATGTTTCTTGCAGTAAGGAAATAGAAAGGAAAAGGACATCAGGGTAGCCGCTGTTAACCTGAAATGAAAATTCCTGACCATTCCCTCACCAAAATACCGCGTTCTCCCCCCCCCCCCTTCCCTTTTCCGAAGGCTCACAATCGTCCAGTCCTCCACGTTTTATCAATTTCTTCTCAAAAGTTCTACTTCAACTTCAGACTAGATCAAACGACTTAATCATCACTGAAACTGAACTAGAAATATTGTGACAATTGTTAATATTAGTAAAGACAAAACTTAATGAAAAACAAATGGCGTGATAACAACATACAGTGATAACATAAAAACATCAAAACATAGACAACTCTGAAATACCGACTCCTCCAGTGAAAAAGATTTATTTAAGAAACCATTATCAAAGGCAACTATGTGGTGTAATCAGCAGTTTCAGAACCGTATTAAGATCGAGTACTGGTCCAAGTACACTGATTATAAACATGCAAGACACTTGTATCAATTAAGTCAGTTCAAAGTCAAAATGTTCATAACCACAGAAATGTGTTTGACCAATAATGTTATTTCTTACTTTCTTACATTGATCAAACTAAAAATCGGCTCAACCTGCCATTTGATGACGACATCTGCAGCTTGAAGACTAGCATAGCATGACAAAATCACTACAAAGTTTCAGTCTTAATAAGGTTGCAGACGTGCGCCATTTAAAACTGCTCACTTTGAGATTTTGGTTAAAAATAAAGTTCCTCGAACCGTCTGAAATGACCATATCTCATGACCGAAATCATCAAAAAAAAAAGGGTTCAGTATAAATTACTACGTATTGCTGAATTTTGAATAATAGTTTCTGTCATGAATACGCGGTTCAAAACGAAATATCTGTCTTCGAGGCTCCGCCAAACAGTTATCAGAGGTGACGGATATTACCATTTGAGCCAAATGTCTCATAATAGAAACTTTCTTGAATACCATCCTGCACTTTAAAGTATATTTCTAAATGTAAAATTATCGAAATGATGCATTATCATATAAAAACGAACGATATTCAGACGTTGCGTTTGGCAAATTGACGTCAGAATGTTTATAACGTTACGTCACAAGTAACACACGAGAGTTGTCTGCTTTAGGAGGGTTGCCAGACCGATTTTTCCGGCATGAATAAAATCACTGGAAATGCCGATCCGATATTCAAGAAATTATACGCTACTTTTGAAATCCCAGTATAATACTATTTGTTGAGGTGCAGTCAAACAAACTCACCAACATTTTAATAAGAATTTCTCTAATATATATGCCGATTTTCACTTGTGTTGATTCTAGCATTCACTATTACATTTTATGTTTTGATTTGTATTATTTTGGAGAAATATTCATTTTTCATCGGAAACTGTATTTCAGCAAAATTTGTATTGATACACTATGAAGGGCATGTCCCGTTCAGATGATTAACATTGAGTTTCTGCCCTTGACTCTTTGCTTACTTATAGTGTACATAGAGATGTTTGTCTATATTACTTCTCAGCAAACTCTGGGCATTCAATGAAATCTCACAGGGCTTTTTGATTTGATTTGAAGCGAATTTTATAAAGGTCCGTCCATATGAGCAAATATGTTAGCTTGAATTTGTGGATGAGACCTCTGAAATCTCACATGGCGATTACACGGATTCAAGATTACTTTATCATTTAGTATGTGCTTTGGTAATCGCCTTCTTATGATGTACTTTTAGCTGCAGCAAATGGAGAAAGAGTTCGTTTGCATTACATGAAGGCTGTACTGTTGATTTAAAACTGTTCTTTTTAACATAATTAAATGAATGAAATTGTTTGTCCTTTTTTGTAAACCAAAACGTCTGTGCTATAAATACTTACCTACAAAATAACATTCATTTTTAAAATGGCAGACATTCAAAAATACCAAGCACAGTCATCAATTTTCAATTTCAATTGTAAATTAACAAAGAAAAACGACAAGAAATGTACTAGTATGTGCATTGCAATGGTTTTTCTCCCCGTAATGTTTTTTTGATAAAATCAACAGGTTTGTTGGCAATTTGTTTTCATCTATTTTTCAAAGATTTCTTAATAGCAAGAACTAGTTAAAATTTTAGATAAGTTAGATACGACTATATCAATATATGTGGTCTACAATGATGTACAACTTTGTAAACAGCATGCAAATGCTATATTTACCTTATGATCGCCGAGGTTTACAATGGAGCATGGTAAGATAGCTGTTCTACCTTCAACAACCGTTACATTCACTTTCTTTTCGTCTAGTTCTGGGTCTGTACCTTTGGCTTAATACAGAGTAAAAGCCGTTGTTAAGATGACACGGGGTTTTAACAAATTGCTCAGAAGTAATGTTGGTGCATTCTGTAGACTATAGAAAATTAGGTGTCTTTTTATCTACGTGATGCACACAAACAACCCCTGATAAAATAATCTGCTAGATTTATGGAATGCCCTTTAAACGACTAGATGTTCTTGTACTAGTCTAAAATAGAATTTCTGTGTAACGAAGTCAAAAAAATAACTAGAAAGGTAAGAAGTTATTTTTGCACGTGCCATCTTGAATTTTATAACTTGAAAAGCCATGTAATGTTGTTATAATGTTGTAATGTTTTAGTATTCTTAAATTGATTATATTTATATGCATGTTTCATAATTATTCTAAGGTACCGACGTCTTAAATGGAGAACACGTACAATGCAGAGGATGTGCTTTTCTTAAAATTTAACATGGGGTCGTCTCACGTGCACATTTGAAATATTATAACAACCATGTTTCTCTTATTTTGAATTTCTACCAACAATCTTCAAGTATTATGCTTTATTATATATTACTAATATACTGTCTACTTTTTTCCCCAAAATATTTTATGAATTGACACAGTGTGACTTTAAGCTGTAAGTAATTCTCTTTTTTTAAATACTTTGCAAAATGACATCAGTTTCCAACTGTCAAAACCCGAAGAAACAATCACAAACGTCTTTTAGTGAATAGTTTGCAAAAAGACATCATTATGGCAAAAGTCAAAACCCGAAGAAAGTATCACAAAATATTTCTTCAATAGTTTGCAAAATAATATCAAATCTCAGCAGTCAAAACCATAAGAAACAATCACGAAAGTCTTTCTTAAATAGTTTGCAAAATGATTCCAGTTTTCAACAGTCAAACCGGAAGAAAGAATCACAAAAGTATTCTAGAGATGTTTTGGTCTAGTATCTGGCTGGTATGAATTTTCAATAGTCTAATTGTTAAAGCCAGCTATTTAAGAGCTGTTTGATTTAACAATAGCATTCAGCTACATTATACGATGAGTTAGTGTCATTGCCGTGGAGCTGATTTTAAGAAGCACTCCTATTCATTGCATTTATTATACAGGGTACCGTACAAATGAGCATGAGCTATAGGCAGGTCAATGTAAAACCATTTGTGTTAAAATAACAATTTAAATAAATATATGTCAAGTCCAAGTAAACAATTTTCGTCCAGGAAAAAACAACAACAACAAAACCGTAGAATCTTGTACAATAAATAGAAACAACTAATTTTATAGAAAGAAATATGTGTATTACATGTATAAGCGAAATATTTTTTTCCCATCTTTTCATGATTTGTTTGTAATACAATGTATATGTATTTACCTTTAAGAAATACCTCCGCCGAACAAAAAATCAGAAAAATAGTCCTATACATTATCTGTCCTACAGTTAATACACACCGAGTTACATCTGTACTGTTTGGAAGTACTTTAATACGCAGTTGTTTTTTCTGAACGATGTCACGTGTCTACACTTGTAAATTTAGTAACAGTTTAATTGTACATGTATTTCAGTAGAAGCAAACATTTTTGTTAGGTTAATTCTGATTGGCTTGATATGTCTGCTTTATGATAGTGTTGAATAATACACTTTAACTGCATTTTATTCATTAACAAATGTTTGAATGTTATATAGAATTTTAAGATGATTATAATTTGTTTAACAATTTGCTACTTTCCAAACTGGAAGTACTTTTAACTGGTATATTTAGAGCTGTGTGGAAAATACAATTGCGTCGTTTATATGATTTGTTCGACTTCTTAGCATTTTTCTGGAACTTCATAAGTGTGAACATTTTAAGCAACTCTAAACAAGTTACATAAACCTTGCATTGTTGGCAGGTACTATATAAATATTATATGGATGCTTGGAATTATATGTTGTCATTATATATTCATCCCAAAGTTGAAATATGATGTAGTCTTTTTATGGGACGGATACATTCTGAGCAATTATATGGCCCAATTTTGTTAAACACCCTTTGCAGAATTCATGAAAAATAAATCATACAATTTTCAAATCAGGTGCGTATATCTAAAGTCCAAACGGACTAGAAGAATGTTTAATTTTTGAATCTTCAAAAAGCAAGACAAAAATGTTGTAGCATGTTTAAGAGCATTACAAACGTGATTTAATTATAGTTTTGAAGTGTTGCTTAGACTTGTTGTAATCTTAAACGCTATATGTCAGACAGACACATGCATCCTTAGGTAAACATGCTAGCTTGAGAATTGCTTGTATCGCGGATAAACGGTTCAGTGGTTCATGTCCAATTATTACACCTAATCGTTAGCTTGTGAACTTATAATGGATACACAAAATTCAGATAAGTAAAATGTTAAAATCTCGATCCCATGACAATTCACTAGATATCCCGAATGAAAGGACGACATGGCTAACGGACACAAAAAACAAGGGTTCACCGAAAGTGTTATTAGTGATACATTGGATAATGAAGAGATAAAGGTGAAAGGTAATATCAATATACTAATAAGGTGACCTTTAAGAGATTAATGATTTAATGTAATAATGCTGTTGTGGTTTTAACGTAACAGGCACACACTCTTAGATAATACAAGTAAATAATTTACTTAATTTACTTATCTGAATTCTAATGAAAAGAATGATTGTATTATAGCTGCGAACTATATTTGACCGATTAATTTGTGACCAAACCAAAGTCTAATTATTTTCCTAATCATAAAACAAGAGTCAAATTTGCTGGAGAGATAGACCGTTTGTATTATGGTAGCGTCTGCACTAAGATCGAGTGTTCTCAAATTACTGCATTCTATATTTTTTCAAGTTACATCCGTTTCTTATACGAATAGTCATATATCAAAAAGCATATTTTGAGCAAAGAAGTTAGCTAACTTTTTGTTGCATTGTCAAAGGCTGCATCCAATCTGAAAAAAATTTCAATTTTTTGAAAATGACTTTTAAATTCATTTTTTACTTTTCTTCATCGAAATTTTGAAAACATGTTTTCTTTTTTTCGTTTTTATAGTATTTTTTTTACCCTTTTTTATTCCCCTATATTGCGTAATTTCAAATTAACAAATAAAAAAATCCCTGACACTGTTCCCTAAGCAATAAAATATTTTTTTCTTCAGATTTTTCAAACCTCGTGTTAATCAGGCTCCAATAAAAAAAGTTATCCATTTTCAAAGTATGTCAACTGAGTATTCAATCAAAGAGTCAAATGCTCCTTTTATAATCAAAACGCCATTTCAGTGCATTAAAGTTCAATGAAAAAAATTTTCCGGCTAGTAATTTTTCATTACAAAGTGTTATCGATTGTCTGGTATTTGTCTACACCGCTACTGCATTTTTGGAAATGTTGAGGTACCCGATTTGGAAATGGTACTGCACGTGCTAATTATTGAATTGAATTTTAATAAACTATTATGATCGAGATTATTATTATTATTATTATTATTATTATTATCATTTCTGATTGCATAAAGTCGCATGCAAAAATATTAATTTTGTTCCGATAATGTCCTCATCACTGGCAAAAACTTTATCAGGAACCGTTTAGACATTTCATTACATGGTATTATTTTCATTAATGTTATCATATAAGAACATGTTTAAGTTGTTTAAGGATGATGATTATGATGATACTTATAATAAGAATAATAGAAATAAGCTATTTTGCAGGACATCAAAACAGTAAGATAAGTTACACTTATGTTGGCGAATTCAGTGTCATTGTTGATATATGATGCAGGATTGGTAGTGTTTATACAAACCGCTGTATGTGTATGACGTTACCAAGTAGCTAAGTATCATATGATTCATACCAGCTTCCTCTGCCTAATACGTTCAACCTTTCATTTTCATTGATCAATTAAGTCTTATTTTTCTCTGATTTTCCAGTTATGCACCGGTTACTAAAGTGTTATCTTTCTCAAATCACTAACGCATTTATCAATAAATGTATCAAATATAATTCACGCGTGATCGGTTATTTATGTATGCGCGTAAACTTCTCGACCGGGAATCCCAATATAGTATGGCAAGCGAAATGCACATTAATCCTTTAAACCCTGGGTTTAACTGTTAAACCCAGGGTTTAACAACTCTTAAACCCATAGTTTCAGGTGCCGTTTGCACATTAATTCTTAAACCGTGGTTTAAAGTCTTAAACCGTAGTTTAAAGTCTGTTAAA
>JAUMHA010391985.1:9282-24141 GCA_032359765.1 Saxidomus gigantea
TTTGGTGAAAATTGAACCACATATACAGGCGTCTGATGAAGATTGAACCACATATACAAACGTCATATGAAGATTGAACCACATAAACAGACGTCTGATGAAGATTGAACCACATAAACAGACGTTTGATGAAAGTTGAACCACATATACAGACGTCTTATGAAGATTAAACCACATGTGTAGACGTCTGATAAAGACTGAACCACATATGTAGAGCATTGATGAAGATTGAACCACATAAACAGACGTCTGATGGAGATTGAACCACATATAAAGACGTCTGATGAAGATTGTACCATATGTGCAGATTTCTGATGAAGAATGAACCACATAAACAGACGTCTGATGAAGATTGTACCATATGTGCAGATGTCTGATGAAGAATGAACCATATAAACAGACGTCTGATGAAGATTGAACCACATAAACAGACGTTTGGTGAAGATTGAACCACATATACAGACGTCTCATAAAGATTGTACAACATGTGTAGACGTCTGATGAAGACTGAACCACATATGTAGACCATTGATGAAGATTGAACCACATATACAGACGTCTGATGTAGATTGAACCACATATATCGACGTCTGATGAAGATTGAACCACATAAATAGATGTTTGATGAAGATTGAACCACATATACAGGCGTCTGATGAAGATTGAACAACATATACAGACGACTGGTGGAGATTGAACCATACGTACAGACGTCTGATGAAGATTGAACTACACGTGCAGATGTCTGCTGAAGATTGAACTACACGTGCAGACGTCTGATGAAGATTGAACCACATATACAGACGTCTGATGAAGATTGGAACACACGTGGTGACGTCTGATGAATATTAAACCACATATACATACGTTTGGTGAAGATTGAACCCCATATACAGACGTCTTTTGAAGATTGAACCACAATAGGAGAAGTCTGATGAAAATTTAACCACACATACAGACGTTTAATGAAGATTGAACTTTACAGAAATCTGATGAAGGTTGAACCACATATACAGATGTCTGAGGGACATTGAACCACATATGCACAAGTCTGAAGATGATTAAACCACATATTCAGACGTCTGATGAAGATTGAACCATACGTACAAATGTCTGATGAAGATTGAACCACATATGCACACGTCTGACGAAGATTAAACTACATACACAGACGTCTGATGAAGATTGAACCACATATGCACACGTCTGACGAAGATTAAACTACATACACAGACGTTTTATAAAGATTGAACCACACGTGCAGAGTCTGATGAAGATTGAACCACATATGTAGACGTCTGATGAAGATTGAACCACATATGTAGACGTTTGATGAAGATTGAACCACATATGTAGACGTTTGATGAAGATTGGACCACATATGTAGACGTCTGATGAAGATTGAACCACATATACAGGCGTTTGATGAAGATTGGACCTCATATACAGGCGTCTGATGAAGATTGAACCACATATACAGGCGTCATATGAAGATTGAACCTCATATACAGACGTCTGATGAAGATTTAACCACATATACAGACGTCTGATGAAGATTGAACCACATAATACAGACGTCTGATGAAGATTGAACCACATATACAGACGTCTGATGAAGATTGAACCACATACAGACGTCAGATGAAGACTGAACCACATATTTAGACGTTTGATGAAGAATTAACCACATATGTAGACATGTAGACGTCTGATGAAGATTCAACTACATATTTAGACGTTTGATGAAGATTCAACCACACGTGCAGATGTCCAAGAAAACTGCAATTATTTTTAAAACTAGGACTGTCTGTGTGATACTTTTTTATCAGATATCGGCAAATATTGTCCTTCGAAGTTTTTTTTTGCTTAAATGGATGGCCGATGAAAATTTTATTTGCTTAATAGCGACCATTGTAGATCATGATCCGACTACACAGATATGCAGACTGGTCGTCTTATTTTGAACTACATGTAGTTGTTAAGGCTGAAATACTAGTTTATATATAATGTGACTGTACTACTTAAACTTCCGATTATTTTTTTTAAGTCGTGCTATTTGGGAACCAGGTGAGGACAAATGATGTTAATGTTGCCAAGAACAGGTATTAAAACACAATAAAGATCAGATGATCGTGGGCAAAAGTGTAAACGTGCTTATTTTGTTTATGCTTATGTTACCCCAGTTATCAAAAGTGTGTCAAACTAATTAGAGATACAACGTGCACTCTTATTGAAGTATAACATGTCTTCGCTGTGACCTTATGTTTATGTTGACATTTTTCCCGTGCACGTCGCTGCTTCTATTTGCTATGTTCAGTAAGCTTCATTATACATGTATTCTGCACATGAAAATGCGAGGACTATTGTGAAACATATTGTGTTTCAATGCGAGAATATAAAAGCTGCTGTGTTTGCTGAAATGTTATAGAAATCATTAGTATTCTTGTTGCCCGATCATAGACTAATATACTGGATTATACCACGTCTGAGTCAACATTACGTATGGAATACATTTAATACATGCAGTCTAGCACATGTATAAAGACATAAGCAATATCTTGTCCACCCCGTCTGGGTCTCATTTTCCTTGTTCTGTTTTATTCTCTGATACAAACCATGCTCCTATCCAGGTATACAGATAAATATATTCTGTAAAGCATAATCTGTATTTGTCCTTCTATCTCCTTTTATCATACCGGTGTCTCAGATAATTTACAAATGATGGAACATATAAATATTTGTTGTGAAAACATGGCGGACCGGTGTCTGGTTTAGGAGCGTAAAAAACATTGTTTTGTGAAAAGCGCTCCGTCAGGTAATAAATTAATTTTCCATGAACTTTCATGAAATGAGAACAAAGTAGAACTGTAATCATTTGTCTGTCTTGCGCGTGTATAAAACATTGATACTTGACATGACCGAAAGTATAAACATGTTAAATATAGCACATATAGTTGTACGATAAAAGAACCGTGTTAGACTGGGAAGTAAAAAGAACGTGCCCTGATGTCATGACAACAGATCTTAAGTATGACACAAATGGAAAAAATTCAAAATTGTGTTTTTATTTAGCAATTTGCATGACCAATTTGATAAAAAAAACTAAAATTAAACAGAGTTAGGTTGTATGAAGTGTTATTTTTTGAACTTCAATAACAGACAGAAAAGACATTCGTGTTTATTCTGAACATGTTTATGTTGTACATTTCTTTCGTTGAATTTACTAACGATGAAATACGACTTGCAATTCATTGAAAGAATCGTGATGAAAAACGCCCGCACCAGACCATCTCTGGGCCGCCATTACGGCGACGTACTACTGTATGGTGTGCTGAACGCTCTATCCTGCCTTCTGGCTACAGCATTGCTCTTATCATAAAACAATGGAATCGAAAATTGTGGAACAAAGTTTTAATTTGTACATTTGTATATATCAGGGATCCCTGTATACATATACATTGTAAAAATACAGGATTGAATAATATGTGCAGTATGTTCTTTATTTATTTACTTACCGATTTGTTTATATTTATTCATGTATGAGATATGCTAATAGTATGTAATGCGTGAATAATATCCTTTATTTTACTTAATATATTATACTCGAACAGTTATTTGTTTGTGAAATGGAATGTGTTCGACCAACTGTATATAATTGCCATGCAAAATTAATCATATTTTGTCAATTTGAATTTCACTTAGTTGTTTATAAGTCGAATACGGGTATGTCTAGAATGTGCTTGCATTGCCACGTGCATTTTTGTCAGTTCTGTTTCATTCAGAATCAATCTTGAACGACACGTGTTTTCTGTACATAGTTTTTATATAGTTGCGTATTCGGTCCCACGTTTTGCAATATTTTTAATACGAGTAAGTTACATCTTCCGGCTTTCCTTTACTTACAATCTTTTGATTTTATGTCCGCATTCCTTATCATTCTATATTGAATGTCAATACAAAGAAGCCCCTTTCCTGTAATCATGACGTCACAAAATTTTAGTGAGCATATTAAAACTACCGAAAGTAAAAAATGCGCGATGAATATGCTAGCACCAACATTACACAGACATACTTTCTTATTTATATATTCATTAAAAGCGATATGAACAAGGCTTATAGAAGATGTTTATAATGTTAAAACTGTCTGTTGTATCAAGTATATGTATTCTAAACTTCTACTATTATTTAACTTTCCCTGACAAAACACAATTTTATTTTCTATGGCCTGAATCAGTTTAGATAAATAGAATGCCGATTGTCCATGCTAAATTATGAAAAATCTTCCGCCAGTGTAATCTAGGAAGAATAAACAGATAAAAGTCAAAATTTATTGTTAATACAAAGTACAAATACACCACGAAATCTTTTAAGATGCGTATCCCTATTAGAGAACAAAAGCTATCACCAAAATCCACGCTCTCCTCAGCTTCCGCAGGCATTAACTGATTCGCTAAGCCGGTAACCATTACTTGAATATGACTGGATGAAGTCCGGCTGTGGGCGGAGCATTTTTAAGTTCCGTGTTGACGAGAATTGGCTCTCAGAAATATGAGGCTGTTTTAGCAACACTTTTCTAATGTTTAAACACTAACAATTTATGATCTTGACACAAGCGGAGTTGCTTAACTCTTAAGTGGTTACCACTTTTGCAAATCTTCAAAGTTCTACTCTCAAAAGTTATGTTTTAGAAAGAGTTCTGAGGTTTTCAAGATTTCATCTCATTCAAAGCACTATGTATGCGAATCACGCTTTTTCAACACCATTTTCTGTTAAGGACATCTTGAGTTGGACTGAACAACAACAACAACAGGCTGCGAGTCATTATGGAATGGATTTTAATAGCTTTAACATGAATTCAGGTTACGGCTATGGTTACGATACTAGTAGACTTGGGGAGCAGATGAATTCTATGTCACAAATGTCGCCAGGGATGAATTCATTAGGAGGAAACTCGTGTCTCTACAGCAGCAACAATAATACATCGCCGTCTTTACAACCGACGTATACCAATCTCACGTGCAGTCCATCTGTGTCATCTATGGCGTCATTGTCGTCTGGAATGCAGTTACCGTTACAAACCGACGGAATGTCGCCAAAACACGAACCATACGATACACATGGCGCACCGACGCCTGGTTCAGAGCAGGGGGATTTACATAATGCCGGCCAGGCTCTTGCGCAAGCACAACCGCCGCCTCCAAGTATCGAACCCGGATCTGTGCTTACACAGAACACACAACCGAACCTTCCACAAGCAATGATAAAACATGAAGCAACCGATGACTTAATGGACAAAGGTGAGCTCATCTTTTTATTTGTTTTCTTTGGGTAATATTTTGCCTACTTCATCTTCTGCTAAATCATTTTTGCTGTTCCCTTTCGTAGAGCATGTTGACCCAACGGTAGTTCTGCCACTCTACCTTTTCGCTAGATCTGTGATTAAGAGTTTGCAGATTGCATTAAGTGCTTTTAAGTGGGGACTCGAACTGTTTACCCACGTATTGATCTGTTTATACGAGTTTACACAGACTCTTAGAAGTTTGAAGGGGTGCCCCTTGTATTGATTAGCCGAACAAAAGGTACATTCTTCAGATCACTGATTGATACACTAAGAGTGATACTTTAGTTTTGAGATGCACTCTTTAATTTACACACCGTTGATAGAAATCATATGTTTTATCAATAAGTATGGCGGTATATCATGGTATATTATAACACTTTCATGTAATTAGAGCCCTCTTAAACGTCGGTGCCTGTTTCTTTCTCTCCTACCTTTAAGACATTATCAAAATGTAAAAAAGCTAGTCTCAAAGAAACGAGACTGAAGAAATACGATAGTCTCCTTAAAAAAATATGTATACAAAAAAGAATTAACGCACGGTGTCTTTGTATCTACGAAGCTGGAACTTAAGTTTATTTTAATGGAAAAGATTTTTATCTACTAGAGACTCTTAAAGTAAAAGTAGCCTGTGTGATGATCGATGGCAATGCTGGAGCTTTAAGAGTTGTTGTTGTGTGGCAAATGGGCATCTAGTTTGTTCATTCAAAAGCATAAAGCATACGAAAATCGGAATAAGCTGTTCGTAAATGTTTTTATTTACTATAGACACGTATATTTTTTTCTGGTTATCTATTCATATGTATTGTTTTGGTGAGTTAAAAATAACTAAAATATCTCTCAACAAAATTAAACGACTGAAAGGAGAGAGAAAAGAAAACACCCAGGAATATTTTAGCGGTATCAATTCGTGTAGGAGATACACTATCTGGAATCTAACAGAACCTTTCTGATTATTTATACTCTGAAGCATTATTTGGATTTTCCGTAGGACAATAAAAGACTGTTTAACTGGTGCAGTTATCATAACGGAGGTATTTAGTAACCTGACACCGTACGCATCTGGATTTGTGAATGCGGTAAGCAGTCGACCAACATGGATTTTTCACATTTTATTTCCCTATAAACCTAAAATTGCAGTCGTAGCTGAATTAAGATATTACAGTATAATCCAATATTATTATACAATCATATTATGAATAATTTTACGATAATTTCTCTAAAAGCCCAGTTCCGATCGTAGACACGAGTTTCTTTTGATTAACAAGGTTCTTTAAGTAAACATTTTGATACTATACTGGTACTGCTTTCATTCAGTTTTTTTTATTATTGTACAATGCATGGCAAACATTTGATAAGAGACAAACGTTTCAAATCAAAACACAGAAAATAACTGGAATTCTTAATATGTATGAATACAAGAAGTTGGTCAGGTGACTGTTTATAAAGAAATCAACTTAGAAAAGTTATCATTTCAGACTATTTTGCTGTAGTTGAACACCATTTGCGAACGTGTTGCCACGTTAACACAGTCGTTGTTCTAAGTAGGTGACACCTCTTCTTCTTACATTCATAACGGCAAAATTAGTCCGGTCGGAGTTCGAACCCTGGAACTAACGGACTAGCCGAATGCGATAACCGCACCATTAAACATCGGAAAAACTAAATTATTTTCCGTTTCTAAAGCAAAATTCAGTACTAAACAGTTTAAATTCCCATGACATTAAACATCGCACATATTTTAAACAAATGGCAAATAGGTTTATAAAACAGTTAAAGAACACTGAACATGTCTTTTTCTTCCGAACATGAAAAGGTCTCCCTTTGTTTATGATATTTTTTCTTCTAGTACAGATATCACATAAATCAAAAAAGAGAGACCATAAATGTGTGTGAAAGCCATGGCCAACATTATAAAAATACATCTCAAACTTTTTCACAAGGCATTAACGTTGGTCAAAGAATGAAAGCAATGTTTTATCGGCATAAAGCTAGGTCTAAAAGATACGGAAACCATGTCATGTTCTGACACAACCCTGTGTTATATCCGAAATAAAAGTTATTATCTGATGAAGAAATAGTTTTCGTGTTTGTGATATAGGTTGTATTTCATTCATATATTTTTACTAGAACTGGGAACGTTAGCACGTGTATAGCATGGCGATATGGTTCAAAGGAAATATACAGGGTTAGGGGTTACATGATATACTCTGCCAGAAGTTTATAAGCCTGTACTCAATGAACTAATGCTAAAATTATAAATAGGGCAGTAATTTTCATAAAATACACGGAATTAAAATTGAAATTTAGTATTCAGACATTTTTCCCCTAGGTAAAGTTTGCGAATTTAAATTAACGTTTTTTGTCAATCATGTTTTCACAAAGCTCTGATTTCAAAGAGAATTTTTACTTCTGTGAACTCATATCCTCAAATTTCAGCATGGCTTTGTAGCAATCTTACATCAATATATACTGTGACTTCAGATGATCATTCCGAGATCGAATTATTTAAAAAGTACGGCAATTTCTTTATTGATTTTTATACGATATTTTGTGACAACACAATCATTTTGAACTAAACATAACTAAAGATACAGTTTGAGGTATATATTAAAAGCTTCGGTAGATATGACAAAACTCGTATATGTAGGCTGTAAGAAACATGTTTGACTTTTCACCGCTACTTTTTTTTTCTCAAATGAATAAATTCTTATTGTCCAGATCTTTATCCCGATTTATAAATTATATTGTAAGCGCCGTATTAATTTTGACCTAACATATATATAATTTTGTCGTCTGAATTTATATTTCGGATTTTGACAAATCATAAAACATTTCAATGGCGGTCATTAACAAGCTTTCATTTGTGCATTTAATTATTGTTCTGCCTGCTAATATGTTAGCATCGTGTTATTCATATATACATTTATAACCATCTACTTGGAATTCCTGCTACTTTATGCCCTTAATAAATTAATTATACATTTTATAAAAAATGCAGTCCTGTTAAACGCCGTACAAAGTACGTCATTCTGTCTCGGCTCAGTTTTTATTCCATGCAGCGGGAGAAAAAACAAAAAAATCGTTAATTACCGTGTTCGTCACTAGGCACCGATTTTAAGAAATAAAAATACATGTACACTGAATCCATGATGGTTTTCATTAACGAGAGTACGAGGGCAGGTTAATGCCTGCAGTGAAATGTGTTTTATATTGTGTGAAAATTCATTCAAGGCAGGGTCAAAGCGATATCCTAGACTTGTTGGATTTTTTTATAGCTCTCATATTTTCCAGAATTTATATTTCTCTGTTCTTTTTTAAACGAATACGATTTTTTATAAGTTTTTATATCCCAGCGTTATAAAATCCTACACTTTTATTTTATTGACGCATTCTAGTTTAAAAATCATAATTTCGCAATTTGTTACAGTTGTCCAGATGGTATGACATAATTATGCAGACAACAAAAACGTTTTGCACGTGAAAATGGCCCTTCATAGGAAAAAAATGCACGCTGCAAATGTAACAGATACAAGAGTTCCCCTATGTTTGTTAGAATAAATATAGAACAGAAAAAACATTTCATGTTCCTTGTCTATAAACACAAACAAACAATACAGATGTCACTGAAAGATCAAACATCAAAGTTGGTGGGAAGAATTGTTGCCATTGTCCTAGATTGATGTGTGATAATGTGTATATCATTGTGATCACGTGATGTTATACTCTTCAGACTTTAATCCCATTTTAATTTCGAAATATTTCATCGAAAGTTGGCCTAAAAGTGAACCTTTCAAGTAAACAATGTATGTGTTCGTTTAGGTCCCATTGATATCTGCCTTCTTACAAATATAACTGTTTGATTATACTTGTCTGAAACTCAAAGGCACTAAATCCATTACCACACTTTTTTTCAAAACTACTTTATAAGGGCATGATGGGTACATGATATAGTTCAAATTTTGATATGACCCGCTATCATCATCAACATCATCTTCACCAAAAACCACAATAACAATTTAACTGAACATGAATTAACATTTAAATCGTCGTCTTTTTATATAAAAACATTATTTTTGAAGACTTTCAACTTTGTTTTCCAACGTGGCGTGTCCTGGTGTGGCTTGCTACTGTGTTATAACATTTTTAGACGGATTTTAAGCAAAATTGGTGTAAGATCTTCAACTTTATTACTTTGAGCAGTTTTATCTGCCTTCCGAACATCTCTTAAACACTTATAATAAAGAGTTTTTTAGCACAATTTGGATGTTTTTTTCCTACCTTTTCGTTTGCATTTCATCAAATATTCTCTCATTGTGATCTTATCAACATTGATTGTGAAAGATCACCACAGTGTTTTGTTGAAACTGTGGTATTACGGAGTCGTAGACGAAAATAACGCCCTTTTGCTTATCTTGCAGATTTAAACCCGAGCCTATCGTGCAAACTGTCTTTTACTGAAGCATTCACCACGGCAAATATTTTATGGCAAATATTTTGACTCGATTATGAAGAAACCTATTGTAATGTTTAGACACGTTGAGCCTAATAATCAGTCCAGTACTGCTGTAGAGTTTTAATTTTGTCAATTATAGCATACTATTTAGTTACACGGAGTTTAATATCTTTCATTAAAATATTTAGTCACAAGGAGCTTAATATTTCGTTTATTAGAGCCTCAGATGTCCAGTTACACATAACATAATATTTTGTCAAAGAGAGCCTAATATTTAGTCACATGGAGCTTAATACCCTGTTAATTGGAAACTTTTTTTTGTTACACGAAGCGTTATATTTTGTCAATGAATGCTTAATATTTAGTCACACGGAGGTTACTAATTTGTCAATTATCGCCAATTTGTCATTATTTCTATGGTCGGGATTCGAACAGTTTCAAGGGTTGAGATGTGCAGCCAGTACTATCTTCATACAATGCTTTGTTTTAACGAATGTACACTCAAAAATAAAGATACTATCGTATTTGTCATCTCTATGTAAATTATCAATCCAAATAATATTATAATTATTCAATAATTTCTTAAAAGAAGAAAACAGAAATGCGTAAAACTCAACATAACCTAAGCACGCAGTCAGTTGAAAGTGTTCATTTTTATTAACAAGTTTCTCGTTGAATTACTCATTGCATTAGGCAAATTTCTTCTAAAATCCTTTTGAATTATGCGATTAGCACTGGGACAAACTTGCAGAATCTCGTAGTGATCTTATAGTGTTACTACATGTGGTATAATTCTGAATATCATTCTTTTGGTTTTTTGAAAATCCCTTAAAAACCCACGAGAATATCATGATATGAGGCATGGTATGAGGTATATCATGTTGTAAAGATCTCGATTCCCTCGGTTAAACCTGTACTGGGCGAGCATGTTGCGATGTTTGTGGATCTATATTATCTTCAGATTCAAACACTGATATCTGACAAAATAAAAGACTCTTATCCTCGTTTATCTCCCCAATGGTTGTAAACTCGATTTACTCTCTGCGTGAGGCCGGAGCTAGGAAAAAATAAATTTCGAATCAGAATTTCACATTCAAATATTTGAATTTTCTTATACCGTTTATAGCATATAAAAATCAGTGAATTCAGCGAGGTCGGGACTTGAACTTTGAAACATTCTAATCAGAATTTCACATTAAAGTATTTGAACTTTTGTATCACCTTTATATCATGTAAAAACAGTGAATTCTGCGACGTCGGTGCTTGAAAAAACAAATATCAAATAGTTGAATTTTCGCATAGAGTTTATATCATGTAAAAATCAGTGAATTCACCGCGAGGTCTGTGCTTAGAAAATTATATTTCGTAATAGAATCTCACACTCATTTTGAATTTCGTCTGTAAAACAATTTGTGAATATTGAGAGTGATCGGTGCTTATATATGTATTTGTAATTGCTATAAAATATGTTATATTTTAATGCAATAAAATATTTGTAGTTGTAGTTGTAGTAGTTAAGAAAATCGAATCAGAAGTTGACATTAAAGTTTTGAATTTTCGTTTACCGTTTATATCATGTAAAATATCAGTGAAATCAGTCAGGACGGTGTTTGGAAAAGAAAATTGGATAGATTTCATTCTCAATCATTTGAGTGTTCGTAAAAGATTATTAACAGAAAAATCTTTCTGAAGCGAAAGTACAGTTTCTTGTCTATCGCACTGTCTTCAACAGGACATGTGAATATATTTCTTATTTAGTGAAAATATAGGATTGTTAGTATGAATTCATTGTAAATACTAGTGATTGTTTTATAATCGCCCAGGGAATGTGAAAAAATACTGATTTGTAGTTTTTTATCACAAGTCACTGTCTTGTTGTTTAATTTAAACTAAATATGATCTGTTCTTTCAAAATAAGATAAAATAAAAGTTATTAGTCATGTACTGTTCAAGGGTAAAGCTTCAAATATACAACCAACAATGAGGGGATGTTACAACACACACAAAAAGCATATTCATTTTCAAAACTGTTGTGAACGCGCGAAGAGATAAGAAATGTCCGAGGTCTACATATACATTTTGTATACTTTGAACAGAAAAAATGTCTATCCTGTACAAAGTTTCCTTCCGGTACGCTAACATCAAAACCCAAACACAAAAATGACAACGTATAGACGACAAAAAACTTTCAGTTCAGAAAGAACCATCACTTATGAAATTGGAGCAACTATAGGGCTGTACGGACTTTTAATAAACATACGAACAATTCATAAAAGCTTCTAACGTCTTTGTACATACATAAAGCAAAACAAAGGTCGGCCAATTATGAGTGATTTAATACATTTATCAGCGGAAGCAGACAGGTCTGTCAGCTTCCTAAAACTTGCAGTAATGAGGGGGAAATATAACACCGCTATGTAAATAGTCCGGGAGATAATGTTCTCATACGATTTGGTATTTCGTCAAACCACTTCAGACTTTCTATAGTGACATAAATAGTGATGACAATTAAAGGCTTCATCCAAGGACTTCACAGAGTGGGTTTGAAGAAAGGGCAAGTGAATGACAAAGAAATAAGCTTTGTTGTTATAATACAGGACTCTCGAAGCAGTCAAATACATGCTTTATAAGATAGGCTTACTATAGTCTGAGTATAGTTTTAGTTCCGTCAAACTGAGCTCATCTGTAATGTAAATATTGGGATTATTTCTCAAGAGATTTGTTATAAATACATACGATTAACCACTCAATATTTCTGCATACGTCCTGTTTCATAGACAGCTATGGTAAAGACAATAATAGGATATGTACAGAATGATAATACATGTATACAGTGTCACATGATAAGAGAAGAAAGTGTCACATCCTGGTCTGTTTAAAGTCCTGCGTCATGTTTTTTTTATACAAGACCACAAAAATATAAAAGAGAAAAGTCAGTGTGTCCTCAAAAACTTAGAGGAATGTTTTCTGTTAACATAAGAGAGCAGAAATGATTGCTAAAAAACGTTCGTTTCGTCAAGCGAATTCAACTGTGTTAGATATTGAAAATATTTTCAAAAATTCTGACAATATATATACAAATGTACTTAAGTAAATTGGCTAGATAGTTTTCTTTCATCAGGTAAAGCGACTGGAGAAAGAGGAGTTGTAGAAATGAATGGAAAATAGACGGAGAAAGCAAACAAACTGAAAATTGCACGTTACATGTAAATGAAAGACACGTATGATCTTTTAATTAAAGGAAATATTTTAGGGAAGTGTGCCGTCTGTGTGATCGAATTCATACACGCTTACTCATACACCTTCACTTAATACATAAACGTTGTTTTCATCTTTGTAATGTATGGCTTGTCTTTAGACCGTGTTTTCTGTCATGTCTTCCGAGGTGATCGAACTACTGACACATGTAGTAGCATTGCCACAGCACCGTCTTCATGTATTGAACTGACATGAAGCTATCAAATATTAATATACATTTTCTTTTAGCGCGATTTCGAAACAAATTCTTGATAATTGGATTTAAATCGCTCTCGAGATACCACTTGATCTCTTAAGATAGAAGAGTGAACATTTTTATTACTGGTATATCATTTTACAGCTGGACGAACTGAGGCACGTATGTAACAAGGTATCTCGCCAAAGAACACACCACATGGGGTCTAACCAGGGATCGCACCCAAGTCCTTGGATTACCGAAACAATCTTCTTTACCACTATACCACTGAAGCCCAGTGGTCTTAAAATACAAATGCTACATACCGTAACATGCCACAATCTATTTGAGTGATTAAAACTCACATAACTAGAATTTGAAATTATGAACATATTTTTCTTTATTGTAGTTTAAAAAAGCTCGGGAGTTTCTCACTGTTTCAAATGAAAATATGAAATAAGTAGATGTTATCGAAAACGTTTAGGTATATCTCGGCAACAAGACGTGCGATAACGGCTTTGCTTTATTTCGTCTAATTTTGCGGTATTTTTCTCAGTTTCTTTGAACTCTGTTGGATTCTAGATTAATTTAGAGAACATTAAATGTTTTGCAAACTTTTTCGATTCCTGCGACTTAGCGATATAGTCTTGAACTGTGTATTTCGAGAAATAAAACCTGTGGGAATATATATATATAGGAACTCAATGTATTTTGCACTAACCATATTTATGTAACTTCACGTTTGCTATGATTTATCATTATTTCGTTTCGTTTTGCTGAATTTATTTATAAAATAACCCACTGAAAATACAATCTTAATAATACCTTTGTTTTTCTTTGACCATTATGACATACATATTACATTTATTTCAACAAGAGATCTATCGGAATCATACAAGGGCACTGTTCTTGTATAATATTTAGATATAAAATAAAATGATATTATCGATATTAACACCGCACCCACCACTAACCGGACCCACGTCACGGAACACTGCACCCACGACCAACAGGACCCACGTCACGGACCACAGGTTGAATCCATTTGACTCGTATTCCAATGACTGACCGTTGAAGCTAGCCTGGAAAAATTAGTATGGCAAGACCCTAGACATATTTCTTTCTGAGGCTCCTTCATGCAGCAATTTACTGTATTCAGGCAACGATTTGTAAATGATCTTGACAGATATGTTTGAAAGCACAGCGGGATCGTAAGAGCGTCCCGTCGGACCCCGACTCTCGCGGCAAGATGGTTCAAGCGCCTGTTGATTATGATTGATAAGAGACAAATGCGCTTTATAAATTTTACAAAGTTTCTCTTCAAAATGACTATTTTTGCATTGTATGATGCTACAAACGTATCAGTCTAAAAGATATTCTCTATAATGAACAGAAACTATTAAACTATTACAAATATTCCGATATATTTAAAATATAACAGTGCTAAAATTATTTTAAAAAATTGCGGGTCACTCTGTAGGACAATCAAGTTACCTGTACACGCTCTAAACAAGAATCGAGTTAATATTGAAAAAATGGGTACTTTGTATGGACTTCAGACGAACTATGTTCACTTTTTTTTCAATATTTTTTAATCAACATACATCACATCTTTTAGTAACCGAAATACGG
>JAUMHA010391986.1:0-11778 GCA_032359765.1 Saxidomus gigantea
CAAAGAACACAACCTCATATACCTACTTATTAATACATGATTATAACAAGATGCATATTTATTAAATATCTTTGGCCGATTTCCATGTACTACGTAATTGTGTAATATTTGGTGTCCTCTGTTCTCATAAAGTCTTATAATTACATATTTTCACTGTACAGCTGATTCAAGGAACTGGCATGAGCTTTCAAGAAGACCGACCACCATTGCTGATGAAAGAACAGTTCTTGTGGGTATTTGTTTTGTTTTTTGTTCGATGGTTGTGATAAATGTGAATAAAATCAAAGATAATACCTCAAACAGGGATTTTTAAAATGCTGATGGTAAAACAGTATGGGTGAAGCTCGTTTTATATTTGTGTGAAAGAGACAGAAGTCTGTAAATACACAAATAAATCTCCTATCGGGATCAATGCTGTTGTAGGAATATCAGTTGTGTAATTTATTATACGCCTTGTCTGCGATAAACAGTTTAACGATATTAGTATGTTTTTATCTGCAATTGTAGACATAAGAATTTGGTGTTGTCTCTAGGTGATTGTTTAAACAGGAGCATTTTATAAAATATCGTGATTTCGACATTGTTGTACAACACAATACATTGTATTCCGGTACTTATGATTACCTATTATGCATTTTATTTAAAAGGCGGACACAATTGTATTCATTGTTTTAGAAGATCATGTTAACTGATAAATGTATTAAGATAAAGTTTCTGAATCATAAACTTCTCTTTTATTGTCGTACATTTTTGCCGATGATTTTGTAAACCCACATGCACTTGATATTTTAATAAACTTCCATGAGAAACTAACATGCATTGCAAACATATTTTATACCTTTAAATACATTGTACATCGCATGAAAATGGGTATGTACCTTTAGATTAAAGAAGGAGTGTGAGCAGTGAGTCATGTAACTATGTAATACAAATGTACATTTATTACATAAAAGAACGTATTATCACAGCGTTTCGATGTCGTATTGAGTTAAGGGTTTACATTTTGTTTATTCTTTTTTTTCAATTTTGTTAGTTTACAATTATGTTATACATCCAGGAAGTAAATACAGGCTTGCTATCATATTGGCCCTGTCAGTGAAAGATGGTTTCTAAAGAATCTGAAGTATGAGTAAGAAGCAAAAAATGCTTTTAAAAGTACTTTTTTTAAATATGAGCATAATACAAAATATGTATATAATTTGGTTATGAAAAAGAATTTGGCAATACTTTTTACTTTTACCTACAATAATTCAGTGAAAGCTTGCATAACTTTGTAGTCGAAAGTGAACATGGAATCATGTATTCTTAAATCATCAGAACGTTTTGTCATTGATTAGTTACATATAGTTTTTTTCATATCCAGTAATTACTGTAGTATAAGGATAGATGTATGCATAGATTTGAAATATTACACGTAAGTCATTGCAGTGCATCTAAATTTAACGCCAAACGATACAAAGATTTAAAATGTGAAACCAATTTGATGCGTAAAACGTTGTTTTTTTAAAGTTGTCTTTATCTTGCCCTATGACATGTTACAGTTCAAAAGCGGATGTCATAAACAAATTAAACAAATCTTGCCCTTTGTCATCGGATGTCATAAAAAATTATCACATCAACGTTTTCTTTTACATCCGTGATTAGAGTTTAAATGTATTTTAAGATAATTTTCAATGTTTTGAGATAAATGTTAAATGTCTTTAAGTTACATCTGTCTCTTGTGTTCGTATCATATCCCGAACAAAGATTTGTAAAACATAAACCTCAAAGATATTTTTTTGTTTCATGTAGTTATTTTTCTATAAATTTATATTATTACATTCATCGTATAAAATGTACAGTTTTGTTAACTAATGGTAATGAACGGACATGGAAAATAACTACGCTAGTATTTTAGGTTTTAGAACAAAGCAAGATATAATATTACATACTCTAAAACTTCCGTGGAACAGTATCCCGCAGGTTTAGTGTTTAGATTTTCGTAGATATGCTTATAATATTGTCGTCTTTTGTTTCATATATTGTGGTTACGTTTTCATTTTGTTAATCATTCATATATTCATTCAGGAAGTTAACACAGACCTAGTTCCTGTGACCATATATGTATTATCAATGGTGAGACAAATGCGTGAGAATGGATTAAATTGATGTGAAAAGATTTTGTTATATAACAATATGAACTCAATTATAAGATACATACGTGAGTAAGGACAGTGAGAGGTCAACTAATAAAAAGCTTTACGCGCATCAGTGATATTACAGTAGCATATATCGTATAAAAGATATTTGATTTAAAGCATGGGACATACACAAGGAAAAATTGAAATAACTAAAAGGAACAAAGACAGAGCCAATACGGCGACTCAGGGCTTTGACCCTACTTTGCCAGCACCTGAACTTACCGAACGTGAAGTAAAGATGTTGAGAGAAATGTGGAACAGTTTGAACAAAGATATTGCAAAAGTAGGCGTTGTTACATTTGTCGAGTAAGTTATCTTGTTTTCTTTCAGTATTATTAAACCAATAGGAAAATTGAAATATTGCCATTATGTAATGCGATTTAAGAAACTTTACAGTTAAAACTATATATAACGTCTTTCATATTTGCCTTTACTCATTGATTTTAAAACTTTTTTTTTTACATGGATTGTAAAACAAGTTCTTCTAATGTGAACGTATATTTACTACACTCGATTACTGCTCCCTTGAATTTTGACCAGTACTCGCACCAAAATAAGAGATTAGAGGTCAAGGTTAAAATGTAATGCCTTTTCCGGGATTCGAACCACGATATCCAGTTTAGGAGTCTGGCGTTTTGTCCTTATACCATGACGTCACTCGTGTTAGGTAAATAACTTCCGGCACTGAAAAAAAATGTTTCGTTGTAAAAGTTTTAAGAAAGTTAACGCTGTTTCTCTTTTTGAAGTATCATTCTTCGCAACTATGCTGTTTCATTGTAACTACTTAACAGAAATTGACGTTTATAAAATTTTATACGGCAGTATGTTGGGATCAATTTATTTTCAATTATCTACATTTTCTCGAAAAAGAAGAGTAACGAATACTTTCAATAAAACAATACAGACACCTTTGATCCTACCAATTTAGAATACACTTATTGAATCTGAAAATGGACCTCGTTCATAAGCTGTTAACTCTTGAAAGAAATGAAAATTGACTACTGATATCGCTAGACGTATTAAGATAAAATTATTTACGCCTCTGCATGGATGTAGAATTAGTCTAATACCACTGGGAGCTATGCGTTTTTCTTTAGTTTTCACCGACCTACCTGTCTATTTTCTGATTCAATCCACATACTCATAAGTGAATTCAGCCGTAAACTAATCTGGGATCAAACAAGAAGCCTTTGAGTAAACTGGCCAGTACGTTTTTCTCAAAACCAACACTTCCATCTAAAACACTTTCAGGAAATGCAAAAGCAGTCTTCTCAGAAATATGTAGATATGTTGGCTATTGTTTCTTTTGAAACGGTTTTTCCTTTTACATCTTTACATAACTAAATGTATTTGGTATCAATGTAAAGAAGGTACATGTATATCGTTTTGTTAACCACCAGCTGACATATTCAAACTTTAAAAAAAGTGGCTGAAATGTAAAATTTAATAATTATTTTATATACAAGACTGAAAAAGAACACATGCTAGTTCGTATCCCGTTCAGTTTTTGACAATCAGTTTAAAAGTAAGATTCTTTATAGCTCTCCCTGAGTGAACAGTCCTAATTCAATTAATACGTTTGCAACATATATCTATTGTATTCATGGACGGTAAGTAGGTAACAATATTTAAATAATGTTCATCGAGGTGGTGTGAAGTTTAAAAGTGTGATTGTCAACGGAACATCTTTTTGTTTTGAATCGTTATCAACAACGACATCATTATTAAAATTAATGTGTATGTGTGCTTTCATAATGTTCTAACAGGTTGCAAGACTTGTATTTTCATAATTCACGGCTGACCTAATTAGCGAGTGATTTGAAATTTAAGCAGTATAAAATCAGTTCTGTATCAGTGTTTCATACAGGGCAAATATCTAATAGCTTAGCACAGATTTCTCTGATGAACGTTGATGTACATGATGTCCAGTACTAGGCCTTGTTTTCTTATTTTATTTAGTGATATTCAGTTTCACTTTGGTAATTGATATTCTCTACAGGGAGTTAATTGATTCTAAAATACACTTTTGACTATATATGAATGTGACCTTTGGCAATTCGTATTTTTCTGAATGATATCGGTAGGTTATTGGGTGTAGAATGAAGAAAATACAATGTTAGCGTTAATGGAAGATGACGACTTACGGTGCTACATTCTACACCGATTAATATAAAATATTTAAATATTACTATTAACAATAAGTGGCTTGTTATGTCTTCAGTTTATGAAAGTCATCACTATTAATCGCAAAGAATCACAACTATTACCTTTTCTACCATTTTCACGTTTAACTTAATGTTTATGTATCGAAAGGTGGGCATACTGAAATCGAACCGTACGTCCTTCCATTTGTTCGTGTCTTGGCTGTAACACTATGCCATGCATGAAGGGATATTCATTGCACTTGGCACAAATGTTCAGCACATGATGACGTCGTGTCGCGTGCAAGACGACCGTCCCCTCCTCAAAGTTCAAAGTCACACATTGAATATAAAGCCTGTTTAAATGTACACATTCGTGTCCGTTGTGTAACTGTGTCATGCGTTTGAATGTAATGGTACCGTGCATATATCTATACTGTTACTTTGTCATGCATTGCAGGATTTTAAAATAATTTGGTTCAAATGTTCGGCACATCAAGATTAGATGTGATCTCAAAGGCCAATGTCACGCTTACAGTTTAACGGTCATGAATCCTGTAACCATGGTAACTCTGCCATGCATGTAGGGATTAAAAAGACATGGCAAAACTGTTCAGCACATGGAAATAAAGTGTCGTATGCAAGTACCTGGTTAAGGTCACAGACTATGGACCACTACTTTGGGGGTATTTGTCACGTATGAGGGACAGCTCTTGTTTTTGAAAGCTATAGAGAAAACAATTTTCTTAGAATTGTACGCTTACAAATATGATACATTAACTTTGAGAACTTAGACAAATTGTAGGTACTACAACGATTTATGTCCCCAGAACAGAAAATGTGCACCTCTAATATATGATATGTCATAACAAATGCCAAACCTATGTCTTGCATGTACGCCATCTATTTGTTATTATATTTATTCAGACCTAATAATTGCCAGTAAAGTTGATATCTTGTTGATAATCTAAACTTTTAGTACGTTGCCAGAAAGCCTTTCTTATTTTTAACAAAATAGCATTGAAGAAAATACTGCGCTCTAATATTTCAAGCATGTACTTATTGATTAAAAAGCTCAATAATGAATGTTTTGCTACAAATACAGGATATTTCCGCATGTACATGAAAGGCATCTTTCTTGGTAAAACAAGAGCTTGTTAAGAGCTTATTGTGCTCCTGGGACCTTAACCAACAAATAGGCAACCACGCTATTAATGCATAAGGGTATAAAAATGGTATAAACAATTGGTGGAATACGGTGAATAGGCACAATACAATATTCCACTACACTACATACACTCAATATATAACCTACTATCTAACCGACTCTTAGAAAAGCGAGCATTATACAAACTAAATTATGACGTAGATATTCTGTACATGTTATTTGTTTTTTTTATTTGCAATGAATAGCTTGGTTGAATTGCTGCCCGCTGACCTAACATTTAATACAATCCATGCTGACGTGAATGATATGTATTCGTTCTGACTCAATCTAAACCAAAAAGCAAATTGCACTGTCCGTTAACTAGGATCCAGACAAAATATTCCTATGCACAAAATGTTTGATTAATTTGTATTTGATATGAAGAACTTGATACAGTTAGATGGGTCTTGGATTTCTAGGTGGCAGACAGTCCGACGTGTTGATACTTCAAGCTTCCTTGCGCAAAAGGCATTTCGAATTAAAACACCGAAAACACCAAGAACCCTTACACCCTAAGGGACATAACTCAGATAATTGATAATTGACATTTATTTAGTTTATAAAAACTTATTTTAGTTTCATTGCGAGGAAACAATCCAGAACTTATCGAATCGCCCGAGAGACAGAGGCAATGAGCAATATCTTGATATTATATAAAATATTTACAAATAGTTAAAGGTTGATAGTACTTATCAAGTCACATGAAAACTGTAACGGAGTGTAAAATCCCTTTAAAGGGGTTTGAGTATATTATTGTCTGTCTTAAACTTTCACAATAACTTAAAAGTTACTGTAAAATGTCCTATGTGATCGGAGTTATTGTAAACATCTAATAGGACTGCATCATTTTGTTGGTATAAACACAAAGGTTTCTTCGACATGCACTTTTAATTGAGAAAGAAACTTGTTTCACGAAGAATAACAGTTTTGTGTTAACTTGTCATTTCTACGTTTTCACAAACAAATTAACAAATTTTGAAATTTGGGGGAAGGTTTGCACGATAAGTTCTGTATTTTGATTAGGCACTAATAAAATACACTTCTGTGTTTTGAAGAGGCGGTTTTAACGCTGATTTTAAGTTATGCTCATGATGTTGACCATTGGTCGTCAATTATAGTTAGTTATGATTTAATAACAGTCTTACAAGTGTGAACATAAGAACAAAATCAATTTTGGTGATCTAATGCAATTAATACTTACTTTACTGAGCATTTTTTTCATAATATTCTTCAACAATAAGACTTGCTATAAATGTACCGATGTATTTTTTTCATTGCAAGAGAGCACTGAACTTTTTCTGATCGTCCCGTCCCGTCAGTCCATTAGCATACTGGAATTAAGATTGTAACTTAGATTTCTCATTCACTCTGCAGCAAATTGGTTTTCTACTCCAACGTCCATTGATGAAATAGGAGTAAACTATGAGATAACTTAAAGTCCGCTTGTAGATGTTTATAAATACGTGATGTTGTTGAAGGGGGTGCATTGAGACCAGTTTTATTCGCAGATAAAAGCTTTTTTTACCGGAAACAACAGCATTAACACTTAGTATGCCAAAGGGCGTTCGTGTACCGATATAAACAAAAGTTTTCTAACCAACAGAATGCCAATGTCAGTGTTTATTTGTTTTGATCATTTGATGAATTCGATATCGCTTTTAGTGTTGTTTCTATTATAAGAAAGGTCGTTTTGTCTGTAATTGTTCTTGTCTTGATAATTTTCTAAACAGTTTATAGATTTAATTTAAAATAACGTAAAAAAACTAAGTATACCTATCACTAAATGTGATTAATACCCCCGAAAGACTGCAAAAAAATAAAAAAGAGATATTGTTCTTGGCAATACCTCAGTAATTTGTCAAGATAGAGTTATGGTTCTTTTACACTGCACTTCCTCTCATTGTGCTTGACTATTGTATGAAGTTGTATTAAGTTCCAACCAGGAGTTTTCAAGTTATGCTCTGGACAAGGAAAGCAAAAAAGGGCAATGACTCTGTAATGAGTCAAGATAGGGTTATGGTTTATGTACACTGTGTTTTCCCCTTATGTACTTGACCATTGTATGAAGTTGTATTGACTTTCAACCAATAGTTTTTAAGTTATGCTCCGGACAAGGAAAAGTAATTAAGGGCAATAACTCTGTTATTACTCAAGATAGAGTGAAATGAGTCAATATAGAGATATGGTTCCTGTGTGCACTGCATTTCCTCTCAATGTACTTGACCATTGTATGAAGTTGTATTGAATTCCCATCAATAGTTTTCAAGTAATGCTCCAGACAAGGGAAGTTACAAAGGGCAATAACTCTGTAATGAGTCAAGATGGAGTTATGGTTCTTGTACACTGCACTTTGTCTCAATGTGCTAGACCGTTGTATGAAATGGTATAGAATTCCAACCAGTAGTTTCCAAGTTATACTCCGGACAAGGAAAACTTATGAAGGGCAATATCATTGTAAATTAGTCAAGATGGAGTTATGGTTATTATGCACCGCACTTCGTCTCAATGTGCTTGACCATTGTATGAAGTTGTATTGAATTCCAACTTCATGTAGTAGTTTTCAAGATATGCTCCGAACAAGGAAATTGCAACGGACCGCACTCCCTCCCGTCCGCCCGCCCGACTAACCGACCAACCACCGGGTGACTCCTATATATCCCCTAAACCTCGTTTCGGGGGTACATGTATAATTAACAGTGTTTCATTATAAACCACGATTGATTGATATACGACTATAAAACATGTTAACTTATTAAATTTACTGTGATTGTAGATCTGTAACTGCTTTTATCCGTGGGAAATGTAGTAATTGTGTGCTGTTTAAAAAAATTGGTAACGAATGAAGCCCATTACTACGGTGCCCGTGAAGTGACATGTGATACATTTTTTTTATTTCGTTATTACGAAATAACATTTCGTTTTTTACGAAATAAGATTTCGTTTTTACGAAATGTATTTCGTAATTACGAAATAAAAAAAATGTATCACATGTCACTTCACGGGCACCGTACATTACACTAGCATATAATTACATGTGTATGAAAATACATGTAAAAACAAACTACATGTACACTGAAGAGATGTTAAATGAAATGTTTTGCTCCAACTGATTTAGACCAAAGATTTTTATGACAATTAAAGAATGGTCTTACTACTCTGAAACGGGCTTATGTTTGTGGTAACAGTCTTATTTTCAGAAGAAAACCTTTTGACTTTGGTTTATATATTTCATTATGAAAACTTATATATCTACATGTTATATAGCTCACCGTTTGCACAGCTATTCCAATTGTGACTCGAGATATACACATAAAACATAGTAACTGTAGTATATAAATAATGGCTTGAAAGTAGTACGACAGTTCTTGTATAAATACTCATTAGGCTGCTGGTCAAAATATTCCCCGATCTGCTCGATGATCTTAGTAAACTCAGAGATGCATTTGATAGTATTTGCGCAGTATTCAATGCACAAGTATTTATTATTGTATAAATGCAAACACATATTTCGCTTGCAAGATATCATGAAAAAATCAGATTTTGCTTCGATATTATTCTTTTTGTTTTCGTCACTGAGTAACCTTCAAAGTGTTTTGCATTGTCATAGATATTACATCGTCGCGTTGGAACTAGTTTCGCTATCGTGATTTCCGATAGAATGTAGTGCGAATGAGAAAATAAAACAATGTGTTATAGCGATTTAAAAAACTGCATGCAACGTTAACTTTATACCTAAACACCTAGCAGACAGTTTATCCCAATAAAGACCTATTCTGAGGCATTGGCCTTGCAAACTGTTTCAATCACGTAAGCTATGGAATTAAACACAGAGATAGCATCATCAAGCTGCTGAGTGCATTAAGTATGATGTCTTCTTTACCATGTTGACGTAGTATGGTAAACGCGTTTTCAAATCAGTTTAGACATGAACAGTAAAAGAAACGTTTTTACAATCATAAAAGAACGATTACATGTTTATGCATCACATTCCATTCCAATCATCTTCCCTTGCATGTACATCTGTCTACATCTACTTGACGGCTGCCACTCAAACAGCAAACGTAGTGAATATGTTTATACAGTTGAGGGCTAATTTGTTTAGCATTTCTAGTTTTCTGTGTGGCTTAGGCGATTGATTTAGTTCCGTTATAATCTTGAAACTATCTTAAATCTTAATTTTGATTTATTGAGCTTGCTTAAAGTATGTTCATTATTGAATGCACAATGGACATTTAGTCCATATTGTTCAAACTGTAACACTACATGATAGTAACTTGAATCAATTTAACAAGCAATGTAAATCATTGATGAAAACCGGCATACAAAGAAATATTTCCAACTTTATCGACCTGAGTCAGTGATATATTACCCTGTTTGACATAATGTTTGTACAGATATAGTTAATTGACAAAGTATTTACTGTCTGTCAAACGATATTATCATTTGTAAACTAACTGTGTCCAGATAGGATCCGGTTGTGCAAGATTGTATTCCCGGATACCGAGATAAGCATGCATACATGGTAAACATGTAACAGTTTTATGAACAAACAAACATCTGACAATCTTTTGATTTCATTTAATATAAGCTAAATTGTTATATTCAAATGTATTTGGGGTTCAAGTAATTGTCATCATTCCCCTTGTTTTGATACTTATCTTTGATTTTCTGTACATTTTACTACGCATGAAACAGTTCGTCAAAAAGTTAAACAGTCAAAACTGTTTGCCATCTTTTCAACGAATTGCTTTTATATTTAATTCAGGAATGAAAGAAAGGCAAACAATACTTAACATTAAATATTTAAAGTTATAAAGAGTATCAAGAAATAATTCTAAATGATTTGTAAATACCCTCGACGGTGGACATGCAAATGGTAATCACTTTCCATGGTACTAAGATTGTTTTAGTGTGTCTACCAAATATTTTAAAAATCCCACAAAGAACATTTTATACCGTAGTAATTTCTTTTGAATACAAAAATGCAAATACAAAAGTAAAAGGAGGCCAATTCATAGATCAAAATATGTAATAAAAACATGATGATTGGCTAGCAATATGTTCTCAATATTCTAGCGACCGTAGAATATTTTCTGCAAAAGGTATATAGAAACATAAAAAGACCTTGGATGTTTTTCTCTGAATTTTCTTCAAATAGTTTTACGAATATTTCTCAAAATTGGCACTTACTTCCGGTCAAAGTCTCAATCATATTACATGCTTTAGCCAATTATCTGACGGTAGATTGTTCTGGAACACTGAGAAAGCCGTGGTATGTGGTATTTCCGATTATGACCTGAAGCGGAAGGTGTTGATCGGCTGTTGTGGCCACTTGCTCGACGAAAGTTGCGTATAACATTAGACGTTTAGCTTCTTTGGGTCTATCCAAGAAAGACTTTCCACTGATCAATTAGTGTAAGAGCTGCGGAATCATGGATTCTTTAGATAATCAACAAGTTAGAAAAAGGTTAATGGCCACAAACTGATGTTTTTGGATTGCCTAACTATTACAGAGAATAAAGCGAGCAGGATTTCCTTATTTACCGATCACGCGTCGGCGTATCCGTCTTTATTTGACCCTATAATGTCACATTTTAGCAGCCACTTATATTATGGAAAAGAAGATCAGGGAGCACTTAACCAGCGGGTGCGATTGATCTTCTGCCATGAAAGTTGTTCAATTAAACGGATTAATCAAACTAATATACATGTACATGTCAAGCTGTTTTCTTTGGAATTATTCAGCAATAAACAACGGAAATATATTTTAGTCTTCTTCTTTGAAGCTGCTATCTCTCAGATTATGATAAAAAAGAAAGTACTTCAAACTGACTGAAAACAACATTTTTTAGAAGAAAAAAACGTTTAAGTATGAATTCCTGTAAAGTATATTTGAATATTTGAAATTGTACGCTTCCAAATTACAAAGCGTTACAAACGCTTTTAAAATATCAATATAAACATACAATGTACATAAATAGTGTAGGGGTGCATCAAAACCCAACTCACAAAATTTGCAACAGATTTTATCAAATTCCTTACTAAATTTTTAGCTGTGTTGTTGATTCTATCAATTACTTTTACATTTTGTATGTTAATATTATCATTTTGGGGAACTTAAATGTGTTCACCGGCAACTGTAAACGAGCAGCTTTGAAATAAATTTATATCAATTAAATGTTTTAAAATACAAAAGTAGCAGTTATCTACACATCATTTTCAACACCTTCTAACAAATATCATAAAATAC
>JAUMHA010391997.1:0-11777 GCA_032359765.1 Saxidomus gigantea
TTTGGGAACTTTGTGTTTATGGATACTACAGATATTGAACTTTCAGAAAACATAAGTTTTATTTCTGTATGAATTTTTCCGGGTTCAGCCTATTTTGAGGCTCAACAACGTTGACTATAATCGCATGATAAAATTTTTTTAAAACAATTTGACCGGCGTGGTCCAATAAAAATATTTTTAGCGGATCGGTCAGGAGACAGCAAACAAACCTATTTTTAATTTTGGCCTTATGTCTTCAGACAATGATAAATGAAATGACTATAACTGCAGTAAAATATTTGATTAGAAAGTTATAAAGACAATGCAAACAAGAGTGCCATCTGATTGACATTGCTCATCAACAAAATATTCCGAAACAAGTTCATGATAATTGAATGCAAAATCTGCTCTATCGGGTTCACAAACTTTTTCTATTATTAGCCATGTGACCTAGTTTTTGACCCCAGGTGACTCAGATTCATAACACGAAGACAAACATTCTGACCTTTTTTCAATTTGGGTATCAAATGTGGCCTCTAGATTCCTTTGAATTGACCATGTGACCTGTTTTTTGACCCAATATGACCCAGTTACGAATCAGGCCTAGATATTACTGAGACAATCAGTGTGACCACTTTTCATGATGTTTGAGGGTCTAATGTGACCAACAAGGTTTTTATTTTAATTTGCCACGTTGACCTAGACTTTGACTCGAGATGACCGATTTTCGAAATCTAGATTTCATCAAGACACTTAGTCTGACAAAGTTTCACGAAGATCAAATGAAAAAATGCAGCCTCTATTGTATACACAAGGTTCTTCTGTGATTTGACCTGGTGAGCTAGTTTTTAATCCGAGATGACCCATATTCGAATTCAACATAGATTTTTTCAAGATACTAATAATAATAATAATAATAATTTTATTTTCAGAAGGTACAAACTCATTTACGCAATTACATCAAAATCAAATTAAATTAAATGTACATACATATTTTCAATGAGGCCTTCTGTCGAACAATAACATATCAACATACATTTCATATGCAACACATATATCAAAGATACATTTCACACACAACAGAAATGAGCAAAACACCTGTGATTAAAAAGCATATTAAACATTTAACAGATACGTTTTGTATTTTTTTCTTTCCTTTTCGTGCCCCAGTCAGATGATATGGGTAACACCATTTATTTCCTCGTGACATGACAAATAAAGGGCCGAGGCCATCCCTCTATTCATCTTAAAAATATAATATGAGGAACAATAATAATATGCACTTTTTGACAACATGGAGTGCACATACATGTACATTGATATTGAAGCTCCATTTTCTTTTACATATAACTGCTCCTAAAAAAAAGCAAATTACTTTATAAAAGCATAAATCAATAAAGTAGTTTTGCTTGATTAATCAAAACATTCACCGAAACGAAACGTGAATAATGATAATTCATCTGTAGTATAGACAAACATTTTTAGTATTATTAAAATAGTATTTCGAACATTTTCTCAGTTTCTATATCTGTTGTTGCAATGTTTTGATATCTACAAGTTTCTTTCATGCTAAACATAAATTGCTTGTAACATGATTCTGGACATGTGTTGGTTACCAAATTTATAATCATTTCTCAGTTTCCATATTTGCAGTTTGAATTGAAAAATCATTGTGTTTATAAAGTTCGCTTCTTCTTGTTTCTCAACTCCAAAAACAATATCTGTAAAATCTAATGCTCTATTGAATTTGATGTTGTGTTTTTCCCTGTTCGAGAGTTTTTTTAATAGTGTGATTTATATTTTCCCAATTTTTTCACGTTTTCGCATTCCCAAAATAAATGAAATAAAGTTTCTCTTTTTGTTTTACATATGTTACATAGGCCGTTCGAAACTTTCATCAAATTCAATTTGTGTTCAGTAAAAAATACGGTAGGAATTTCCATTGGAACTGTTTTGCACGAACAGAAGCATATGATTTATAAATATTTGACCATATTACATTCCACTGTTTTATTTCCTTGTTAACGGACAGCTTCTTTTCCCATTTAATCGCGGTCTGTAACTTAATATATGATTCTTTGTTGTACACTTTTTCTAAGATAAATTTAGTTTTTAAATCTTTCGGTCTTATAATTTTATTTGATACGTTTAAAAAAAGATTTAACCAATTTAGGCTCGATCTTTCAGGTTCGTTTATAGAACTGGATTTTAATGTATCGATGAACTCCTTGGGAATACAATTTTATCTTTGACTTTTCGGCTATCCAATTACGTTTGTTCTCAAGCCTTTCCAAGATTTCTGTTTCTGAGCAAACATTTCCGGTGTTTATATTCCAAATGGTTTTGATAAGAACCCGTTCGTTTGAATTGACGTTTTTGAATCTTTGAGTAACATGTTCACCCACCCCCTAGAGCATCGGGGCTATTGGACATCCCTGTTTAATAAATCGCGAAATTTGAAAAACATTTGATAAGAACCCGTTCGTTTGAATTGACGTTTTTGAATCTTTGAGTAACATGTTCACCCACCCCCTAAATCTTTTTCCAAACCCACATTTTTCAAGACACAAATCTATCCATTGCCATTCACATCTATCGAATGGTTTGGTTTGATCTAGAAAAATAATGATGCCATCTGGGTTTTGTTCGTCTGTGTAATCGATAATATCTTGAATAAATCTGTTAGCTTCATTGATATTTCTTCCGTCAACAAAGCTTTGTGCTCAGGTAAGCTAAAAGACAGCTTTCAGAAAAGACAAAGCAAGACTAGATATAACAAGACAATACTCGACAAGATAAGAAAAGATTCTATCTTTCAAGAAAATCTCACCAAGAACACTATGGTCAATTTCTGCTGAGTTGATAGTGACCACTTCTTTAAGCTGAGGAACTATTCTTAGCTACGAGTATTATGTCAATCTTCCTTTAGATTGTTTTAAATCCGTGTCGACCGTGGGATTTCTCCACGGGTAAACTTGCCAAGACTCCTGACAGTCACAGGTTGAAGAGACTGATGCAGATACGAGGGAATCCGGGTTCCAGACCCCAGCTATTTTACGAATAGACCCCTTAATTATTTTACGTGCCCGGTGTATACCATCGATACAAGTGAAACTACCTCTGGGTTTGTAACCAGTTCATCTCTAGATGTGGAGGGGGGGGGGGGAAGGAACACTAAAGAGCATTTTGAAATTTCCAGTGCCCCGGCTTGGATTCGAACCGGGAACTCGACCACCGCGCAATTATGTCAATAATGCGATTGATTGATTAATGTAACCATTGAACTAATAAATGTATACATTTATGTATAAATGGACTTAATTGAAAGTATGCGTTACTGCTTTTTGTCGATTAGAGCGACATAACGTCAGAATAAACAATATTCTTCCTATACATTTTGCAGGTAAAGTTAATGCATGTTTTAAAATAATACAAAATACTATAAGTTAAGAAACACTTTGTCATAATTGTTATGAATAACTTTACCTGCTGTGTAGAAAGCTCTATCATATGTTCCACCTTTACCACAAGTTATGCATGAATGTTTAAAACGGGTTTCAAATTAAATAACTTCAATAGCATAAATAATTGAATATTCGTATGAATTGTTAATTATCTTAAAAGTTTAAGCTATTCATTCAACATATTTCTAGTTTTTTTTCTGCATTTAAATTTGTTTTTAGATTTGATTCAAATATTTAATTCCACTTAGTATTTGAAAAGCAGATTGATTTTGGTTTATCACTTAAATGCCATTTATTCAAACCGATTGAATTTCGGCTTATTTGAGTTGAAAATGATATATTTTGCACCAAAGCCATAAAATAATATATAAACGATGGATAGATCTTCAGTTAAAGTAAGAAACCAAAACAAGTGAAGCCGCCGTGGCGCAATGGTAGCGCGTTCGCCTCAGGATCGAATTGCCCCGGGTTCGATCCCTACCATCGCCATGTCGGTAGTGTCCTTAGGAAAGACACCATTTCCACCTTTCCCCTCTCTCTCTGTCTCTTCGAGGTTGATTCCAGTCTCGGGAGCGATTAATATAAGTTGTAAGAACTTGTTTCGCAATCGAGAATAAATAAAATAGTATAAACAAAAAGAAGTGAACAATTATGCTAATCGAAACAATGTCAAATAACAGTTATAAATAATTAATAAAATTTAAAAACAGCAACTTAAAGGCAAACTAAGTACGATTTAAGGAATTCGTCATGAAAATGCCCGTTTTACAGCATTTGAAAAGTCATGTTCCCTGTCAACTGTCTTTTTAGATTCTGTTATTTACATAAGGGATATCTCTAAAGTTTCTTTTAGATTTGTATCATACACATGCGAGAAAATGTATTGTTAGTATACAATATTTGGTTCTGAATAAATGAACACCAGTTACTTTCTAGTTTTGTTTGATTTGAGAACTAGATTTAGAAGAGTTTGACTTTCAGTTCTATTTTCAAAGGATAAAAAATTATGTTACGATATCGGTACTTTTTATTACTCAAACAGTAGTTCATTCCATTCTACACATTCCTACATAAATAAATATTGATTCAGTTCGTTTGGTTTATGTCTACGCAAATTAAGTAACCAACATATGAGAACATTTGTAAAACAATTTTTCCTTTTAAAGGATATATGTACATCTGTATCTAACAATTGTATCCGTCATAGAGACTATTTTTCATTGTTAACATGACCTTTGATCTTAAATTCGTCTTACCAGCAATAACGCCGCGTGTTAAAATTGCATTTTCGATACTTGGAGCAAAAGCCGTTCCTAAAAAGCCAATCACAAACAAAGTTCCAGATGTTATTATAGCAACGCGACAACTGAAATGATCTGTTATTAGAATGGATATTAGTCCTGTTAAAGAAAAAAAAAGATAAAGTTAATTCTACGTTGTTGTTATGGCAACTCAACAGGTAGAATAATGTCTTATAATATTGGAAACTGCTCATCAAAAAGAAAAATGAGTGCAGTTTTAGTTAGCAATATGTAATTACTACAATAAAGTACCACCAGAAATTCTCTATTATCAAACGGAAACTGAAACTGTACAAGCATAATGTAGGTAAACTGTCCGCCTGTAAAATGACTGACATACAGGTGAAACGGGCGTTTTACCCATAAAACACCAATAACACAAGTAAAGTAAGAAATTTCACAGTTACAAATATATAAACTGAAACATAATGATGCTGTTCTGGTACCTAAAATCTTTCTGGTCCGTTCTGGAGAGTGACTAAGATTGTGACTAGACTGTTTCATATCCCAGTAGTTCCAGAATCCATGCTCACATTATATATTTAATGTATTTAGAAAATGTCTTGCTTGAAAAGTTTCGGTTCAGCACTATCCTATTTCAATCAATTTAATCAATGCCATTTACTAATGCCGATAATTCCATGTAGGAATATAGACAAAGGCAGATGAACTGTTACATAAACGTTAACGTTGTTTTTCAACACGCTTCAGTCGCATACAAGGTTCACTTATCATTTTTATTAGCTCACCTGGCTAAGCTAGGGTGAGCTTTTCTGATTGATGATTGTCCGTCGTCCGTAAACATTTTGATTCAAATGACATCTCCTCTGAAACCACTAGGCCAATGTTGATAAAACTATGCAGGAATGTTCCTTGCACGAAACTCTACCAAAATTGTTCAAAGAATTCCATTCCATGCAGTACTCTGGTTGCTATGGCAACGAATAGGAAAAACTTTAACAATCTTCTTCTCTGAAACCACATGGCCTATAACTTAGATATTTGGCATGTAGGATTGTCTAGTCGACCTCTATCAAGATTGTTCAAATTATGACCCCCGTGTCAAAATGGACCCCGCGCGGGTGGTCACGTAGTTTTGCATAGGCTTATATAGGAAAAACTTAAAAACTCTTCTTCTCTGAAACCACACGGCCTAGACCTTAGATATTTGGCATGTAGCATTTGCTAGTGGACCGCTACCAAGATTGTTCAAATTTTGCCCCTGGGGACAAAATTGACCTTGCCCGGGAGGGGGAGGGGGTCACTTGTTTCACAAAGACATATATAGGAAAACCTATTTGGTATATAACATTATCTAGTGATCTTCCACCAGGCAAGTGGACTTGTACAAAGGTGAGCGATATAGGGCCATCTTGGCCCTCTTGTTATATATAATTATGGCAAGGATTTCTTTTATAAGAACTTCCTGAGGAAGCATAGAGAAAAATATTGTACTCAGGAGTAAACTAGTTTTGATACCTGTAAATATTTTACAGACACACTGTCCTAGAAAATGTTCAGTTACCAATTGTACTTCTCTTACCTCCAAGTCCAATTAGTGATGTGTGAACAGCCCCGACTTCTGATGTTATAGACAAGCTAGCTTGGTATCTTTCCAGTAATATTAACTGCACAATTACCGAGGCAAACTGTGTTGCTCCAGGCAGACAGAATGTCCCAAAAGAGGCAACCAATACAACACACGCCCAACCTGTGTCAAGGTCACTGAAATCGTGTTCAGCATTGATGTCATATCCAAGAAGCCTCTCATCCGAATTTTGTGATTCACTTGAAGGTTCAACATATGTTAACTTTTCAGAAATATTTGAGATTTATTCCTTTTATCACACCGAAACGGCAAATGTAATTATTTCATTTACTTTCTATATCGTCCAACTAGACACATTTCACTTTAACTGTTGTCTATTTATTACAATAAATGCTTTAATAAATCAGTCAAATCCCTTTGAAAACCGGCAGTCACTATATTAACTCGCTTAATGTGTGAAATAAATATATTTTACCATGTGATTTGTAAACTTTTCTAATCAGTCTTTGCATCCATATTGGAAAAACGATTTATCAGATAGCTATTTACAAGGTTAGCTTTTAAAAGCTGGAAAGCGGCTCGCTTGGTTTTGGGTAAGAAAACGAAACAATGTGTACTGTCAATTAGATGAAGCAAGACCAAGTTCGATATTATATCAATGCCCGCAATTACTATATGCAAGTTCAAAGATCAAAAGATGAGGTCCAAACAAAAAGTAACAAATGTGAACAGTTAATCAAATTAAGCAACAATTATGACCCTAGGATTATTTAGCTGCTGTCAATGTATACAATGCAAAAGTTGGTATCTATACTTTAAAGCAATAACGTTACAAAGGGAGATTATTCATTAAAACAAGGCACATCGGAGTTATTCTTCTGCTGTAAGACAAAGTACCACATAATATGTGCACAAGGTTTTACTAGACCCTAACCTTTTAGTGGAAAACTTTTTTGAAATTTAGTACCATGTTGTATATGACGAAATGAGAAATGGTCGTAACTTAAATATGATATAACAGAGTGAGGCTTTTCCCTGTCCAACTGAATCATGTAAAGGTTGTTCAAGTGTTTGACTGGTAACTGAAAAAACACATACTATAACATTATAATTCAAGACCATTACTGTGACATAAAGTAGCTCAACTATTTGCAGGTTGGTTGCCGGTCTTGTACAAGCTAGAGTAGTACATAGATGATCCTTTGTTGTTTAATCCTTTACAGAAGAAAACCTACCCATCAGGTCAGTGATATTGCGATTTTATTGTTACCACTGAACAATGTGTTTACTTATAGTAATGTGACTCATGTGTGGGGTGAATTTGATACAACCTGCCAGTATTTCAATAGGGGACAGTATCATTATTTGTTAAAAGGGGTACCAACTGATAGTGAACTGAATCATTTGCCGCCAGCAGGGTTAAGCTTAAAGCTACCTCCAGTGATGAAGAATCATTGCTGTACCAAGAGAAAGACGTCATTGAACATGAAAACAGTGATGGGTTATTTGATATTGGTTTCTGATTTGTGACCTTTTACCTCTAATACATACTTACACCAACAACAGTGTCGTAGCAGTTGGGTAAAACATATTAGTAGAAGTGCTTCCTGTTCAATATTTATCTATGGTATGAACCAGATAAATCTTTTTCACACAGATGGGCATTGATTACACCTGTATAAATTGTTCATAAATGAACATTAATGCTTAAGATTTTTGTATTTGAAACAAGATTGATTTTGACAATGCATGTATATTTTACACATACACTCTTGTTGGCAGATGTTTTCGCCTTTTCATCCAATGCTGATCATAATCGTCCAGCAATCTGAACATGATCTGATTCAGTCAATAAATTTCAACTTACTAACCTTTTAACAATAAGTGGTTCTGTCCAGATTGAAAGATGAACAAGTCGGTTTTGGAAATTCAGCAGGATAATGGTATAAACCATGTAGTTACTTATATAAATGAATTTAAACCTCCAATTTGTAATGTCGGAATGTCTGAATTTGACTTTGGAGCTACGACCTTTGCGTTTTCCTCGGTTATTATCGTTGTTTTTAAATAGCTAAACGTATATTCGCGACTCAGTGCTCGAAATCTGACTATAACTATTAGTTTTTGGGCTCTCTCAAAGTTCTACAACGAAGGGCCACATCCATTTCAACTTTCAAACAAAAGCATTCCCAACTTTAATATTTCCTTTGAAGTCAGCTTTCTGATCATTTGGCAAGATCTGAAGGATCAAGTCAACTACAAAGATGAGTTGTTTACACACATTCCATTTGGGAAGACCATGTTTGATAATTATCATATATTTTTATTTATGATAAAAAAGATACTGAAATACATGTAAATATGTTTTTAACATTTTGAGCAATGCAAAGCCTTTCTCTCAAAATTTTAAGCATTTATGTCAAAGTGCCGCAGTTTCTTTGAGGGTTGATGTATCAATAATCTCTATTGTCCTTCCTTTGTCAAGGTCACTTGGCGGAGAGAAACAAGAAGCTAATCCACTGGCAAATCCACCTAGCAGCATGCAGGAAGCTGAAATTTGAAATAAATTTCACATATAGCGCAATAAGAAAACTAGTTCTAATGACGTTAGTTTCAAACTGGACTTTTCTCTGTATTAAGAAACTACCATTTGTATGGGATATTTCCTAAAACTTTTAGAAACTAAAAACTTATCTCGAAAACTGGCAATGCTACGGCCATTAAACAGTTATATAGAGAGTAAACAAACATGACGTCATGAAAGCCAAACCATGTAAAAGGTAGTGTCAAAATCACATTTTTTTCATTCATTGAACTGTCCCTTTCATTTCGATTTAGACTAGAAATAATGTTGTTTTATGTGAAATTTCAAAACTTTCAAATGATTCACAACAAGTAATGATGAATATAAAGTCGCTGATTATTGCGCTAAAAAAATTGCATTTTTTAAAACAATGGTTGCCATGGCAATATATAATGTTTTCTTCAAAGTTTTGGACATATATGATACTACAATATCTAAGTTACTGTTAAATAATGGTTCTGGACAAAAGCAACACCATAAAGGAAATCACAATGTTTTTGTTTCAATGCAGATTTACTCAAAATCTTAATAATCTTGTTAAGTCCAGTTTTCTTCCACCATTTCTTCGTATATATATGCGACACTGTGTAAATGGTCATCTCATTCAAGGCTTTACTTGTCTTAAGTAACCAATACAAATAACCCAAGTTACCATTTTTAGATAAATACTGATATACTGAGTCACATACTTTTGTCAATGATATGCTTGACTACATAGCTTGGCTAAAGTTTGCTTGTGAGAAATATTTGTAGTTGCTATAATGTTGTTATAATATTGAGTCCATGAAGAAAGTTATACTGGAAAGACCCATAATTCTGTCTAACAAAAGTCTGCAAAGTTTAAACGTGTCAAGCAAGGAGTCAATGTTTGCGCCTGTCTTTCAATGGTTGTTGTGAAGGCAAATAATGATGGGAAATTGTAGGGCCTAGCTTTTTTGGCATCGTGATTTCTTTCCGAAAATTCTGAAAGGATTCCAAGGGAACGATAATAGTAACTATACCTGAAACATAAAATGCTTGTTCATATGTCCCTCCAACATCGACAAGTATTCCTGTAAAACAATAAATATGAACCAATTTCCAAGTTTCAAGTGAAGCTTCACCTACGAAACAACCATTTCCTTCTAAATGTCTAACATGGACTTGCCAACTTTCGGTTTAGACAGTACCATTACTGAGCAAATCGACAGTACTCATCGTGATCAGACCGCATGAATGTATAGGCCGATCGTGGTCTGCATTTGTTGCTAACCAAAATAATTGGCTGTATTTCGAACAATACTTTGGTTCTTTGTTTCAAACATTATTGGAAATAAGTTTGTTTACAAGGAATCATGACTACTCACCTGCTAAAACTGGTCCTAATAGAGTCCCAATACCTCCAAACAACCATAATATACCAAGGGCTATAGAAACATTTACTACTCCAACATATTTCATGCAAACACTAGTTGCCAACACATAAGGGTTTCCAAAAACCAATCCTAGAACGACAGTGTACATCACATTACCAGCATACGCATAAGACACGAAGGGATATATGAAAGTCGCGATGCCAAGAATAAACATTGGCAGACCGTATAAAAAGTTTTCATTGGCACAATCAGTGTTTGATGCAACTCCTGTTACCACTCTCCCTAACACAGTCAGAATTCCTGATATAGAGACTAAATATGCGGCTGTTTCGGACGAAAATCCCTTCGTTACAATATAACCGGGTAGGTGCAAATACACAACGTACAATCCAACACTGTAATTAAACATTCCCACACATAAACATATCACAGATTTGTTCTTTAGTAAATGAATGTATCTCCGTAGAGTGACAGTAATTGTTGCACTGTTTGTTGAAATATGTCGTTCTCTTTTACGTTGACGTTGAGCGTAACGTTCCAGCTTGCTAGGAAATGGCACCATCCCAAATACAATCATTTGAGCGAAAATGCCTGCTAATATAATAGAGAACCCGACAGCACCGTAAAAGTTATAAATGGACTGCATAGCAGGAGCTAGAAGACAAATCCCTACACCTGCACCAGAGCATGATAAGCCTATTGCTAAGTTTCTCCTTCTACGAAAGTAGAACCCGACGACCACCATGTTAGCTGTATACCCCACAGCGCCTCCTAGTCCTAGGATTTATAAAGTGGTTAACATCAACTTGATGCAAACAAGAGAAATAACAAAATGCACCATTAAATTCTACGGACTATTCATGCAAATGAACGGCGTATTAATCTGAGTAATTCGTTGTTATTGTAAGACTATAAACTGGATATAGGTCAAGTTTGATAGACCTTTAATCATTTTTAAATGGTAAATAGGTTTTTGTTACGGTATTAGTACTTTCATATACTCAGATAAACGTTACTTTAATCACTCCTAAACATTCCTACAAATTTAAATGCTGTATTAGTTCGTTTGGCTTATGTCATCAAAGCATGCGTACTTTGGTAAAGGCATTCTTCCTTTAAAATAAGACTCGAGAATGAATTCGTTCTTGACTAGTTTAAATACCGTCATGTGATTTTTGATCAGGATGGGTGGCATACTTAACATGACCTTTGACCTTAAATTCATCTTACCAGCAATAACTCCATGCGTTAATATTGCAAACTCGATACTTGGAGCAAAGGCTGTTCCTAAAAAGCCAATCACAAACAATATTCCAGATGTTACTATAGCAACGCGACAACTGAAATTATCTGTTATAAGACTTGATAGTGGTCCTGCAAAAGACAAAATGGTAAATTTTATGTTACAATTACATTGATACTATTGCAACGCAACAACTTGAACGAATGGAACCTGGACAAGAAAAAGAACTAGAGCTATCACTAAATGTGATAAATACCCCCAAAAGACTGCTTAATAAACTGAGGAAGTTCGTAGTAACAGAA
>JAUMHA010392041.1:0-11776 GCA_032359765.1 Saxidomus gigantea
TAAAAGTACACGGATGATTACGATTTGGTCACTTTTATGAGTTATTACGATGTATTTACGGCAAAAATCTACGATTGCGATATGCAAAACCGTAAAACTAATAAATGTTGAAATAGAAACTATTTTCGGCGCCCTTTGATGCTTTGCATCAATGGTATTCTTGTTAGAGGTTGGATTATAAGGCTTATATCGATAACGCTTCATAGTGCTAAATGCTAGATATATTTTTAAATGCACCATAAAGACATTTTCCACATGCCTCCCAAAATATCTTGGGGATTTGAACAACTGCTGTGTTTTTATTTTACTTTCACCAAGAACCATTCTGTAGCTTGCTTTTTTACTTATATATGTTTTAGATTTTCTGTCAATTATGGGATTTTAAAAACCTAATAAATCAGTATGTTTTTGTATCTAACAGTCTTTTTCAACTGTATTAACTTACTTTGATTTCCGCAAATTACATGTACTTGTACCTTACAGGTATGATACCACACGTTGTGCTTTAGGGTGTGAATGCACTTTTTAAAGTAATCATTATTTTCTTATTTTGAGGTTATTCACATTATTATGTTTCCCACCAATATGCGGGAGCAAGACATATTTGTTTTGGCACGATCGTCTATCTGTCTGTCCGCCTGTCCGTCACAAATTGTTTATCTCCAGAAGGTTTTGAGGAACAGCCGTGAAAATTTGTGCACATTGGCGATTTTCAACTTGTGTCGCGCCTAACTGAAAAAGTATTTGAGCTACAGTCCTGAAACTTTCCAGCACGTGAAAGTGTGCTCATGTTTTATTTATTCAGGGTTTTTTGGTATTGACGGAGTAATGGCTCTTGACTTGATGAAAATTGCCAATTTCAAACTTGTATCGTGCGTAACTCAAAACGTATTCGGGGTACAGTCATGTGATTGAATAGGAATTTTAATCAGCACGTGTAATTATGCAACTAGACTGTAGCGGAGTAAGGGAGTAATTATGGCCATGGACTAAGAAAAGAATGGCACTTTTCAACTTGTTCCACATATATCCAACAGAGAATTCGAGCTTAAGCCGTGAAAATGTACAGGAATGTTGAAAAGAATGTGAAGTTGTGCACCTTGGATTTTCGAAGTCTCATAATTTCTTCTATTAAGTTCAGTGTATAAAATTCTTCTAATACTGTACTCTCGGAATCGACTTTTTAAAGATTTTGAACGATATTCTATTCCTGAAAACCGGTCGCTTCATGTCATATTCAAGTGTCATTTTTTTCTCTATATTCAGAGATTCGGCCATATGGAAGGATATTATCAACTCAACACAGGTGTCATTTTCAATTGTTTACCATAATTGTCGTTCGCGTATGTTATCTTTAAAGTGACATTATATATGCGCATCTTACTGCACATAGTGTATTTTTGATGACAGTTTTATAAAAGCATTTTTCAGTTGCTGTTCATTTAAATAATTATGTTATTAGTATATTTCAATTTTCCAAGTTAATTTAAATGTTTCATACGTTTAAGAGAATTGTCTGTTTAAAGATTTACATGTGATCACACTGTTAAAATAAATATTTTGCCACTTTTGCGTTTTTAAACCGGTTGAGTGTATATACTTTAAACTTTCTGCCAATTCTGGTATTTCAAACAGCTAATTAATCAGTTGTTACTTTTGTATCTAGCACTATCTAAACATTTATGGACTGTGTTTACTTAGTTGACTTTCCGCGACGAACGTGTACTTGATCCTTACGTGTATAGTACCACACGTTGTATATTAGGGCATGCATGTTTTTTTTAAAGTGAAATGTTCCAATTTGAGGTGTTTTATTTTTGCACCTGTGAATAAGTGTTATATAACAATATTTATCGCACCTAATTATTTAAGCTGACACATTCGCACTGTCCGTTACATTGAGAAAACCTAGTTAACTGATAATTTTGTTTGTGTTAGTTCGAGTCCTGGACAGATACGTTTTCCTAACGAAAGAATTGCGCCTATATTGAAACGATAGTACATGAATTGGGTCAATCTTTCAGGCAAGATATTTTCGCATCTATGACATTTACTTGTGTTTTATTTAACCATTTTTCGTGTCTATTGGCATTGTAATTCTATACAACATGTAGTATTGTTTTCTGATAACCACTAACATGTCCCCCGAAGCATACAAATTGCAGTAATGTTGAATGCCTTTCTGTGTTTAGTAGGAACTTTGGCGCCATTTTGCAAAATCTTAAACGGTGTTTAAATTATTCTGCAAGGTAACACAATTACATTTGTCAAAGTGATTTAAGGCTTTTAAACAAACATATACTTGGTCCAATAGAAAAAACAATATCTTTGTAATTCGATTACGTCACATGCATATTTTCCAAAACAATCAGGTAAATACGAAAAAAAAACACAGATTTATGTGAACGAAATATAATGTCAATGTAAACAATGCAAGCATATACACATTAGCATTGTAAAAAAATAACATATAAGGAGGTCCTTTGAATCAAAACTTGCCTGAATTGTAATTGTTGTTGATTGTTTAATGCAAAGCAGAATCATGTAAAAGGAAAATGCTTTATTATTTAGAAACATTGTTAGCTCAATTCAAAGATGATACCTGTAGACCAGTAACATGGCATTTCGACATTTGCGGAATCCTCCGAATCACTTCTTTCCGCCTGTGACGAACCTAAAGTAAAAAAACAGTTGCGAATTTAAATTACTGCTCATATCAACGACATTAAAAGTGACGACTAAAAACAGACTTCAATTTATCTTATCAATTTTATTTAGAAACGTATTTTATGTTACTAAAATGATGCAAACGAGATATGTAGACAATTGACAATCTTGCATTTGAAAACTGTGCATGCTTTTCTCTTTAAATGCTACGCCGTTAGTACCATGCCATTTTAGGCGTATTCTTCATAACATATGTACGCTGCATATGTAACTTGGAAATTACTCATGTTATATACATTTTTGAAAATGTACCTTATTAGCATTTCAAATAAAACAATGTAACCGCGAAACATCAATATAAATATGCATTATAAACTTCATAAAATTCTTCATGTTACTACATTTTATAGGCAATTTAAGTTATTTATTTCATATGTATTTGAAAAGTGTGTTTGATTATCTTTTTCCAATATTACAGTAACATTGAATACATTCGCCCTGTATTATTCTTGATATCAAGAGTTATTCTTGATTTTCATGTACAAGAATATTATAGAGAAAACTAGAACTAAAGGCGCGTAATACACCGTCATGGCTTGGGCAATGGATATATGAATACCTAAAAGACTACTTCCATTTAACAGATTCCCTTTCAATCCAGTTGTTGCGTTGAAATAGCCTGACGAAAACTCAAGGTACATATCTGAAGTCGAATTGATTATCAGCCAGTGGTTGCTAAGAAATAGCGCGGAAAAAAACATTCGCCTAAAAAAATCATAAGACCATAAATCAATATAAAATTGTCCTAGTGCAATATGTCAACGATGTGTCGATTACTTCCGTTAATTTTCCGCCTTTGGACGCTGAGATATAGCGCGGACAAAATTTGCGTTGAGATTACCAGTAATGCATAAATATTGAAACAGTTACTAGCAGATTAAATATCTAGTAAAATTTTAACATTTATAGCATATGTGATCCTAATGTTTCCTAATTGCATTGAACACTCTAGGAAAATGCCTATCTTCTCTAAATAAAAGTGCTATGCACTTTTATAAATCGTATAATATTTAGTGACAAAGTGTGTATATTTTGTTTGATTCAAAATCTTTTTCGGAGAAAAGAAAAGGAAAATATCGGAACAGGCGATTGCTTTTCCTCATCTTTAGTTGTTTTCTTTTCTTACTGAAACATGTTTCCAACTTATGGTCAGTTAAATTTTAGTAAATAAACAAAATGGGAGGAATCAGTTGACGGTCTGCATTACGACTGAGGAAACGGATGATATTTACCACTTTTTGTAAACAAAGCTAAAACATAAAAGTGAACACATCACAAATGAGATAACATTACCCTTTAAAACTTCAATCAATATCGCTTATTGTTAAAGCCATATGTACGTGTATCGTATTATGTATGTGTTTACTATTAGTTCTGCATTCTTGAATACTTTTGGAATCTACAAGTTAAATCTACAGAAATTGTACAATTTGTGCTATAATTTATCCACTGTAAACAAACAGCAAAAGGAACAGTTATTCTTTTTTTTAAATCGATATTTCTGTTTTCTTACACAATATAACTATTCCGCTTAATATACAATGAGCTTAAAAAGGAGCGTAAAACCCCGAAGTTATCGAAAGAACAAGAGTAGTCATTGACCCAATTAAATGCTCGTTAGAAAGCACTTTAAAGTTACTGAGACTGCGCTATATAAGAAAGTCGAATTTGTAATGTGAATCCTTCGATTATTGTGGACGTGTCCATCGTTTTTCCATAGTCTTGTAAGTGTACTATATCATTTTGGTCCATGTGTTCCTTAGCACGGGAATTATGTTCAATAAATAAAAGAAGCCAATCAAATACATGTCGTGATTTTTGGTGACAATTTTAAATTGTAACTGAGATGTTGAAAATCCATCAGTAAGTCTGTATATAAGTTTATCAAGTTTAGTTTTTAATGCTCAGAATCCTTTAAATGTTTTTGTTAATAAATTACAGAAATTGTAATTTATAGAAAGGAAGTAGTGAGGCATGTGTCTTTAACAACGAAAATAGTTGTTTTAGTGAGTCGTGAAATGTCTGTTAGATATAATACTCATAGATTTCTTAAAACAGTTTAATATTGTTGACGCAATATCAAAATAATGCTTTATTTTTCAAATGCTAAATATTCTCTAAAAGAGAAGGTTTTGCTTTTATCTGGCAGTGCAAAATGCCTATCAAAACCCAAGTGAACAAATGTTTAAGTAATGCTTTACAATTGATATATACATGTACTGTTCTATTAATATTTATGTTAAAGGGTTGGGTTACCTCGCCATTCTACATTTTGAACACATGCATAAAACGACAATGTTCATTTCAAAGTCAAATTTATACTCTTAATTATACTGTTATTTATAGAAAGGAAGAAGTGTGGCATGTGTCTTTAACAACGAGAATAGTTGTTTTAGTGAGTCGTGAAATGTCTGTTAGATATAATACTCATAGATTTCTTAAAACAGTTTAATATTGTTGACGCAATATCAAAATAATGCTTTATTTTTCAAATGCTAAATATTCTCTAAAAGAGAAGGTTTTGCTTTTATCTGGCAGTGCAAAATGCCTATCAAAACCCAAGTGAACAAATGTTTAAGTAATGCTTTACAATTGATATATACATGTACTGTTCTATTAATATTTATGTTAAAGGGTTGGGTTACCTCGCCATTCTACATTTTGAACACATGCATAAAACGACAATGTTCATTTCAAAATCAAATTTATACTCTTAATTATACTGCTATTTAAAACATCATCAGTGTCTACTTAAACAAGTCACTGTAATTACTAGAAATGTGTAATCATGTAATGAAGTTGGTAATTCATATATTTAAATCATTTCATTTCTAGGTTTCCTACGGTTTGGTAGTAAAAGTATTGATAATGCAGCGTGAAATCTAGTGCCATCTTTTCTTTCGTTGTCGTAGACAAACAGATAAACATCTAGTTGCACTTATGATATTTCATATAAAAAAATGTGTAAATAATCATGCCAAGTTAGTTTTTTTTCTTATTTTCAGTTTATTCACAAAATAATTATGGTTCCCGCCCATATAGGAGAGAAACATATTGTTTTATAGGGTCGTCTATCTGTCTGTCCGTCTATCCGTCACTAATTGTTTGTTGCGGGTTTCTCCAAATGTGTTTGCATTACAGTCGTGGAACCTTTGGCGTAATCATAACCCTTGACTTAGTGCAAAATGGTCATTTCCAACTTGTGTCGCGTATAACTGAAAAAAAACATTGAGCTAAAGCCCAGTAACTTTACATGATTTTTATCAGCCTGTGAAAGTGTGCAGTTGGGATTTTGATACGATTTGCTCCAGCATTACCGTATACTATTAATGAAAAACATATAATTTTACTTCGTCCTGACGTAGTGGTCCAGCAATCGGTAGTTGTTTCACCAAAATGCATGTAAAAGTGTCTCATTTACACGGTTTTGTCGGCTGCTATGAATTGGAGAACTACTGTTTTGTTGCAAATCACTTTCGAACTTTAATTTCAGTCTATAATTATGTTGTTTTTACAGAAGAGTCAAAGAAAGTAGTTTTTCAAGTGAACGCTTTTAATGAAATACAATACATTGTCTTGCAGTAAAGTGTAATAAAGATATTTCCATTGGAAATGGAAATGCATGTTTACTTTGGCAATTAGCCCAGACCCGTGTAAATGAAACGTTTTTACATGAATTGTTGGTGAACACACTAACTGCCAAAAATGACTCCCAGTGCAGGTGCAATTTTGACCCTGGGGACATGACTTAAACGTTTTTGGTATGTCCGCTAGACAATGTTACAAACCAAATATCTAAGCTCTAGGCATTGGAGTGTTACACGAGAAAAAATTCCTATGTAAGTAAATGTAACAAAATTCATGGAGACACCTTTGACCAAAGAGGCATAACTTCAACTAGATAGAGGTTTACTAGACATTGCTACATACCAAATACCTAAACTCTGGGCCTAGCGTTTTTTAAAAGTTTTTCATTGCTGTAACGAGCACAGGTAACCATAGAATTTAACTATTTGAACACCTTCAAAAGCGGGCCGGCCAAAAACATTTCTGTGAAGTTTGGTTGAACGCAAGACATATATCAGGCTATTGCAAATGTACACCTTGAGCACAAACTGAGCTAACAAAAGGGCCATTTATGGCCCTACATCTGTCACCTGAGTATCAATTTCCTCTAGGACAAGAACGTAGATTAAAAGGTCATAATCAATGTCAGTGAGGAGAATTGAAGAAAAAGATTTGCATATGGTTTAAATTTCAACTTATAAAACGCTAGGTCCAGAGTGTGCAGTGGAGCGAGCGGTTTTGGAAGAGAACACTCCATTGACCATTCCTATAATGTTAAGTTAAAATTGACCAAGTTGTTAAGCAGGAGATGTTGGTTTTAGACTTTTCTAGTTTAAGCACTGGTGGCCATCTTGAGCAGTAGAATGAAACAGTAGGTCACAAATAACGTTTGTTTGAAATGTTTTTAAAATCGTTATGATTTAAGTCACTGCACTTCTTTTTAACGTATTCTATCTTTCTGTGTAGTAAGAATAAACTTATTTCAGTATATTTGGAGATATTCTTCACGCAAGTATTGTTAAAAAATGTGATTATCCATTTTCCAAGCAAAGAAGAGTTATGATTTTTGTATAGTGCACTTCATCTTAATGTCCTCTGTTACTGTGTGACGTTTCAACAAAATATCTTTCTATTTTTTGGAAAGTCTGAACTCTAAAAGATATGATCTTTGTGGCGTACATCCAGGTTCATTTGCTTTTATTTTTTTGATACGAACTGGTTATGTTTGCGCACAATTGTGTGCAGATAATGAACGTTTAGCATCATTTGTTAACAGTTAATGACAGAGACTCACCTATTTTGGGTTGTATATATGTATCACAAGAGTGGCATCGAATTGGATTGAGGGAGGCATTCCTGATACAGGCAGCACAGACCTTCAAATTACATTTGCAATAACAGCCATGTGTTAAAAGTTTGTCATTGACTGAAAAATAAAGAAAAATAAATTATCACTGACTGTGTCTCAATAATGCGCATTGTTACAAGTCAGAACTATGTTTACCACATTATAAAGAGCATCATGTCAATTCAAATTCCGGAAAGCGGTTCAAGAGTTACATAATAGAATGCAAAATACAATCATATACTCTTTGACTCCAAAGACTGACGCTGACCTTGAACCAAATTGGTAGAACATTTATTCCTATATCAGTGTATATTTTAAGGCCAACGGAGTTAAACTCATATATGTAACATTTATTTCAAAATGTTACCTCAACGTTCAGGCTATCATCGATTTATAAAGTCGTCACCTTAAGACAAATATTTAAACCAACTTTCCACGAAACCCCTTAAAGGCTTGAAAGAGAAATTGTCTCACAATTGTGACTTTAACTTTGAGGCGGCCGGCTTAACCTTTTGATTAAACGCAGATTACAACATAATTCAAGACTCCTGCTCTCAAGAAGAAATTACAAATTATTTAACATAAAGAGTCAAGTCGATGGTGGGGTTCAAACCCATGACCGTCAGATCAGAGAGAAAATTTCAAGTAGGCAACTTTTACTACTTGAACACAGAGAAACCAAAACCTTTGCCGTATTTAGTCTTCTGTTACCACGCGCTTCGAGCGACAAATGAAATTTAGGAATTTGTTTTCAATATCCTGTGTTATATATTTATTTTTTTGCTGCATTTATATAATCTTTATATTCTCGAACAAATTTTAGAATCATTTAAGGGAGATGCACAAATAGTTGGATGCTACGAGTGGACATTTTAAAGTGACCTCTACCTTTCAGTGTTTTCTATGCTTGACTCGCTATGATAAAAATCTAAAAAACAACAGAAATAACCAAGGCAAAAACATTGACCATATATCATAACGTAATTGATATTACTTGTGGTCTCCAGATTGCTAATAAGGTTATAATTTGATTTGTTCTGGTAGCCTAGTTCTGACCCAAGTTAACCCAGTTTCAAACATTAGCTAAAAGTAATATGGACACTCATTCTGACCAACTTTCATGAAAATTGGTCAATGTAGTATATAGAGGGGCAACAAGTTTTTTCATCTTTTATGACCAAGTTTCTGACCAAACGTGACCCAGATTCAAATTCGACATAGAAATCATTCAGATAAAACAAAACAATTTGCATTAAAATTAGATGCTAAATGCGGCCTCTAGAGTGTTAAGAAGACAAATGTTGACAGACAAAAAACGGACATCGGGCGATCAAAACCGTCTACCTTTGAGAATTTCGTGTTCTCTTGATTAAAAAATATATACTGGAACACAGCTACCTGCTTCATATACCAGACACATTTCGCATTTTGGCTTGATCTGCTCATCTTGTGACAATTGTCTTTCTGTCCATCGTTCTATATTGTTGCTATCCATCATTTCCTGTGTTATTATATTCAAACAAAGAATAATGAAATAATTCTAATAATCAAACAAGAGGATATAAATGGCCCTATATCGCTTACCTATGTACATGTACATGACCAATGTCTGACCCATTGTGACCGAAATTCAACATTACACTATTATACATTCAATGTTGACCTAGAACTCACCATGACCAAATTATATGCCAATGAGGTATTAATTGTGGCGTCCAGAGTGTTAATAAGAGATTTTCCCTTGATTTGATCGTGTGAAATTTCTTTTTGCCGCAGTTAAACCAGATTCGAAACTTGTCAATAAATTATAAAGACCAATTTTCATAATAATGTGACTTAAAAAAGTGACAACAAGGATTTTTAACGATTTGACTGTGTGACCTAGAGTTTAATTTCAGGTAACCTAGATTCACAATATATCTAGAAATCAGTAAAACAAACATCCTAAAACATTTTCAGAAGGATTGGTTATTAAATGTGACCTCTTTAGTGTTAACAATGTTTCTTTTATTTGATCGCGTGAATTCATTTTTGACCCCAGGCAATCATGATTATAACGTGACATATTTGTTGATCCCAAATAACCTAGATTCACAATTGACTTAGAAATCATTGCAATTAAGATATGACCTCTACAGTGCTAACAAGGCCAGTGTAAACAGACAGACGACATACGACGCACACCAGGCGACCAAAATGCTCACCAGTTTGACGTAATGACCTATCTAACATAATTTTGATCTTCATGTAATACTGTCAATATAAAGTGATATTTTTTCAAGGAATTCTATATTGCAGATTTATATCCGTAAATTTAAAGAAATAATTTTAAGTATACTTAGTTCATGTACATGTAACACATATGTTGACCGACTTCCTTAATATCTATGACCTGTTTCTACTTTCTACAATCATCAAATATTTAAATGCAAACTGATGAGAAATATATTCTTTTATCATCAGCACATAGCCGTGCTCCAATTAAAAGAAAATTAGCTAACAGTTTAGTTTGCTAAGCAGCCACAACGCAATTTTTCCTTCATTTAACAATATGCATAAACAAGACAGAAAGTCTTACTCTCAGTTTTGCTAATATGTCATTTGAATTCACTCTCTTCAAGCCATCATCTTTAATACAGTCCGTAGAAAGTTTCCAAAGTGCCTTTGCGATTTCACAAGGTTTGTCTCCACTATTCCACATTGCCTTAAAATTAATGATCATAATATGCAAACAAACTCTTTAAAACTCTTTATAATTATGATGATTTAACTTTTGTTATGTGTTGCACCTACTAAAGCCCGGAGACATGACAATTCATGTCACTAGTTAAACGAAACAAGAGGGCCATGGTGGCCCTATATCGCTCAACTGAGTTCAAGTGCACTTGTCTGGTGAGTGTGGTCAATTTTGACCCCTGAGGCATGATATTTTAACAAAGTCGATGGAAAACTATTAGACAACGTTACAAACCAAATATCTAAGCTCTATGCCTTGTGGTTTTGAAAAAGAAGATTTTAATTTTTTTTCCAATACCAAACGACGCCTGGGCAGGGAAAAGTATGACCCTAGGAAAATGTTTAAAGGTTTTCCTTTATATGTATATGTTAAAAAAGTGACCCCCCTAAGCGGGGCCTATATTTACCAAAGGGGCATGATTTGAACACACTTGGTAGAGGTCCACTAGACAATGTTATATATACTGAATATCTTAGCTCTAGACGTTGCGATTTTGAGAAGACGATTTTTAAAGTTTGTCCTATTTGTTGCGATAACAAACAGAGTTCTGCATGGAATGGAATTATTTCAACAATCGTGGTAGAACTTCATGCAAGAAGTATCCCTGCATAGTTTCATCAACACTGGCCCAGTTGTCGTTTGAAGCTAATGCTGACGGACGATGGACGATGGACACTCATCTATCCTAAAAGCTCACCATTGAAACGTCAGGTGAGCTAAAAAAACAATGGTGTAATAATATGGTGATCCTTACAGTATGCAAGCTTGTACTGCAACAATTGTTGCGACATAACAACTGTCAGTTTACAAAATATTTTAAAATCTTAAATTAAGCCCCTATATCTAATTCATGTCTAAATTAGTCTCTTAAATATGTTTTTATTTTTATGAATTCCAATGTATCTTTTCGTTTCCACATTGTAAAAGCGGTAATCGGATTCCATTAACTATAAAATTACAAAATTCAGAATGTGTACTACATTGCACACATTTAAGATATTAAATGTCCAAACCAATATACTGATCATGTGGACATTAAATACAACTCTCTGATCGTGGTTCATACAAGAGGGTCATGAAGTCTGACCATGATTGCCCTATTATCCCACACCTTGGTGCCATTGGCATCTTTGCAGTATCAAAAACATGGTCATAGAAAACATAGCAAAATGACAACGTTTGTTTAGTTTTCAAGCTTATGAAAATGCTACATTGTGTAATTTAAACACACAACACACAATGTCAACTTTGAGAAAGGTGCAAAGAAGTGAGAGCCCCATTGACATCGCCAACCCATCGCTGAGGTTAGCCTTTTGTGTGTATTATGTCCATAAACCGATATTGGAATATTATAACCATGTATTGATTGAATGTAAGAGCCTTAATTCAATGAAATG
>JAUMHA010392063.1:0-11775 GCA_032359765.1 Saxidomus gigantea
CCTATAAAAACAGAAGAAGTCAAATGAAATCTAAAACTGCTGTTGATCAATTTCAAATAGCGGAAGAAAATTTTCTAAGTAAGGTTTGCTGTCGGTATATTGTGAATTTACATCTGTACTGTTTGCCCTGCCAATCATTATTAACTTTAATTTTAGGACTAGAATAATTAATCCAGTTCAACACATTTGGCTAGTTCTTTGAGTGGGAATGCTGAGACTCTGCTTAGCCAGTTGAATGAGATACAGAAAATATATTTTGACAGTTTGGTAAATGTTTGCTACTAGGAATAAAGATGAAATATTTAGTTAAAATTTGTGACACGACAAAAGGGTCAAACAATTACAGATATTGCTCAACAAATAAAAATGTTACAAGGCAGGTTTATCCAGATGTAAACTCTGACCTGATAGAAACCATTCATTGACATCATAGATGACTCAGACATCAGACTACGGTTACGAGAATGTTGTCTTAAACAATAGCTGAGGCTGAAACGATAGCTGTGAGACTGGAAACACATAAATTAGCTAACAGACAGAGATTACAATCAGTTCATGTTGTATCGCAACAGGATGGTTCAAATGTGTCAGTTAATTATGTGTCACATTAATAAAAGTTAACTAGTTCTAAGACAAATGAAACATGGGTCAGTTACTTAGAAAAAATTAAACATTGACACCCAAAGTTGACAAATTAAATTCTATACAGAATAACAATAGACCGCAAAATGTACAGTCACATCAGACAAATTTAAACAATCACACTAGTTCTAACAGACAAAACACTGGTACAAATTACAGGAATAGGTACAATAATAATTGCAATCAAATTTCAGAAATCATTTTGATGGTGATACATTCAACAGAAATACATTTCAGTATAATTCTTACATCCTTCAATGTAGAGGATCAGACTACTAACAGACACAACAATGGTCAAAATAGTTGCAGGTCGGGTCATGAAATGAGGTTAAGTTGGGGGACCTGTTTGAACTATAGAGTTGAGAAGGCTAATTTCATAATTTTTCGATAATTTAAGGGCCATAATCCAAAAGTGCCTTAGTTGATTTTGCTGGTTATCGAACTTGGCGTCGACATTATGCCCACAAATATTTTCACCAGGTTTGGTGAAGATCGGATGAAAACTGGTTGACTTAGAGAGCTGACGAGGCGAATTTGGCAAATTTTGCATATTTCAAGGGTTATAATTCAAATGTGCCTGTGGCGATTAAGATGGTTATCAAACTTGGCCAAAAATGTTTTCACCAAGTTTGTTGAAGATCGGATGAAAACTACATGTATTTGACTTAGAGAGCGGACAAGGCTTATTTGGCCAATTTTGCGTAATTCAATGGCCATAATCCAAAGGTGCCTTGGGCGATTTTGGCGAAGATCAGATGACAACAGTTCGACTTAGAGAGCGGACAAAGTGTGGACGCCGCTCGCCGCGGATGTTTCCGTTATACGTCCCATCGGGCGTATAAAATATAGGTCAGCTGGCAATGTGGTTAATGTTCCTGAGTGAATATGATTTGACAATCGAGCACCGATCAGGTCAGTTACATTCAAACGCTGATACGTTGTCGAGGCGTCCATGTGTGGATGAAAACTGTAAATAATTTGAAAGAATAGAAATTACACAGAATAATTTTTGTATCTTATGTACAAATTCTGCAGATTTTTTTTTCTAAAGCTCCTGATGTAAGAACAAGTCGAACGGAGAATGTCGTTGTCAAGGGAGATAATTCCAAGTTGACTAATTCTGATGACTGTAGCATATTTCATGCCCTCGCCTTGATGTTGATCTTTGAACATTGGTCTCTTCTACCATTCTCATCTTTATGTATGATAATGTTTCTAGAAGCTTGTTTTACTAACTGTATAAATCCTCAGGTTATCAGTCCTGAAAATCATGAAAAGATTTATGAAAAACATAATAGTTCAAAACAGAATATTGATAATAAAAGTCGTGATTACGGGGGACAAGCAGCCTGTTGGCCACAACAATGACCAAGGTTAATCACTTACTTCTAGTTTTGAGATTGTGAAGACACTGTCATTAGCAGAGGATAAAGATACACGAAAAACAGATAGATACATTGTTACAGTAGCTTCTGTTAATGCACCGGGTACTAGCAATGGTACAGGCCAAGGTCATGCTAGTCAAATAGAAAACTTTGATTTATCAGAAATTCAAGATGCAGACACAAATCTCAAACGATGAGAGGTATACACTGTACTTGGCAAGAGATTTCAAAATACGTCAAGAGGTCAAATACTACTGGTCACGAATTGATTCTATTGTTAAAAAAACATACTATACCAAAAGTGGGAAAATAATTCATTTAAATTGCTGTTGATCACTCCAAAATCTCACAGAGAGCTAGTACTGAGACAGTTGCATGATTATAAAAGTGGTGCACATTTAGGTATGAAGAAAACACTTTACAAGGTCCGAAACATTATTTTTGATATGCTTGAGATGTGAAAAATTGGACTAAAAAATTTGGTGTTTGTTACAGTAGAAGATATACAGTAAGGAAACCAAAAGCTCCTCTAAAACATGCAATGTAGGTGATTCCAATGAAAGAGTTACTATATATTTTATGAGTCCGTTTGTAAGGACAGACAGAAACAATAGGTACTTGATGGTAAAAGGAGAGTGCTATTGTATTGAAAATGTAGATGCACATACAGTAGCACAAGTACTGGTTACAAATTACATAATGTAGGTGGGATTGTCCTTTAAAATGCCATATGGATCAATGAAAAACTTTTGAATTTAAGTTTTTTTTATAGAATTGTATCACTTATTTGGCATAAAGAAAACTTGTTCTTCTGCATTTTATGCTCAAGGAAATAGTTTTATTGAGAAAAACAGTGCTGCGATAATTAGTATGCTCAAACCTTATGTTTCCACCAAAAATACACATGTACATTTAGTGATGAATGTATATATGTCTGCAATTCAGTCATCAACAGGGTTCGCATCCATGCTGCACATAGGATATAGAGAGATAAGGTTACAAGTGGACATGATCTTTGTGTGTCCTGACAAAGAGAAGGCTGAAACAGAATAAAATAAAACTTAGTACATAATGAATCTAGAGAAAAAGTTAGAAATGGTACATTATATTGCTAGACGCAATATGGACATTGTCAGTGTATAAAGACAAATTATAATGTCAAACTTAAATTCAATACATACAAATCAGAAGACGAAGTTTGGTTCTACCATCCAATAAGAAAAAAGGGGCTTAAGTCCGAAATTGCAAAAATCATGGATTGGTACATGAACTGTAATGAAGAAAATTAATGATGTACTATTCAAAATTTCAACAGGAACTTGAGCAAAACCGAAAATTGTTCATCATGATAAACTAAAAGTTTACCAAGACAACATTTGATACGACATAATTTTAGAATCAAGGAAGAGATTTTAACAGTGGTAATATAAAAGGAAAATATATAAATAAGTAAAACAGAACAATTTTGTCTACTTGCAGACATTTTGTTGTGGATTTTGTGAGGATTTGACATTTCTTGCAAAACGACAATGTATGGCACATCTTTGGGAGCAGCATAGTGTGATCTCATATGAGTGCAGAAAGTGCCCCAAGATTTACCGTAGAAATGATAATCCGCACACGTGCAGAACTGAATAAAGTGACTTCGTAATGTTTAATCAAAATACATGGACAAAATCACAATTGGCGGAACGAGATATAGAGAAATTCACAGAAAGGCAAAAAGAGAGTATTGTATCGACATAAATAATTTTTGGAGGAAACCAACAAAGCCAGGAGCACTAGGAATAAGGAAAAGAAATCGTGTCTCAGAGGAAATGCATCTGTCAGAAAGCAAAACAGAAGGTGACACGGACAGCAATACGGATAGTTATATGGAAAGCGAGTAAGAAAATAACGAAAGTTTCGATAATCTTTAACAAGTGAGTTTTTTGAAAGAAGTTAAACAGTACAATCTGAATGAATTAGAGAAGAAGAACATGGAAACAGAAAGACAGAATAAGGAAGACGAAAGAAAGCGTAAGGAAGATGAGAGAAGGAAAAAAGAAAGAAAGAAAAAGGAAGGTTTAGAACAAAAGAAAAAGGAGCAGAAGAAAAAGAAAGAAGAATGAAAAGAGATAAATGAAAAGAAAAAGGAAGAGGAAAGAAAGAACAAAAGAAAAGATATGATGAGAGAAAGAAAGAAGATAAAAAGAAAGAGAAGGAAAAGAAAGAGAAAGAAAAAAAGGCTGAGGACAGCGAAAACGAAGATAGGAAGAAAGATGAAAAGTAAAAGAAGGATGCAAACAAAGAGAGAGAAGATAAAGAAGACTAAAAAAATTGATAATCATAAAAATGAAAAGAAAAATTAAATGAAAAACAAAAGAAAAGAGCATTAAAGGATTTAAATAATAATGAAAACGGAATGGACATAAATAATGAAGAAGAAATGAAAGACTTAGACAGAGTATTGAAGAAAGTCGGAAAAATTGAAGGAAAGTCGAAACACTGGAGGAAAGAAAAAGAAAATTAGTATTAAAAAATGTGTTCTAGAAGAAAATGGAAACAACTATGAAATTATAAAAACAAGTTTAGAGCTAAATAAAGGTTTTTAAAAAAGTGTCCGAAAACTGATTTAGAAAACTGATAGGAAAGCTGGTTACCATGGAAGTTCTTGACTGAAGAGACAATTAACCTGAAGAAAAAAAAATTAATATTTACGTAACACAGATAAAATATAAATCCGCAGGTATTTAATTATGTACTGTTAAACAAAACAAAAACATAAAAAAACAGTTTAATGTGTATATTTGTACTGATATTATCCTTATAAATGTGTCTTAAAGTTTGTTTTTAAAAAATATGTCTTTAACTGAATTAATATTAAGACAATGTTAAAAAGTGGTAATATATTTATAAAGCAATTTTATGTTATTTTTCTTTTACTTTATCATAGACTTACCCATTCCAAGAAATAATTGGGACAATCCTTGAAGGGCGAGGGTAGTGCTATGCTAGGTACAGTACCCCACCCATTCATGAACACTAGAAGAACAAACATTTGCGGAAAAATAGCGTAACGTATTTGTGTCCGGTATTTAAATATAATTAATATCTATTTAATATTACCTTTAATATAATGTTCCATGTATTTCTCATCTAAATAATGTGTTAATATTACTAATCTTAAATACAATGTATGTTGCATGTATTGTCGATTTACAATGGCCGCCATATTGGTTGAATCTGATTGGCAAATATTTATTCCGGGAAAATCCTAATTTCATTTTGACGTCATGTATAGAATTTAAACATGTTTATTAAGCCGTGACATTTGTTTTAACGGCGCATTCACATTCAAGAATTGAAAAAAGATAGAAAAGATAAACTTCATAAAGAAAAAGATCGGCAAAGAAAAAGATAAAGATACATTCATAAAGAGAGATTGATCAACAAAGAAAATCAGAAACATAAAAGATAATGGAGGTACAAATTGATAAGTAATAATTGTATCAGCGAAAAGATATGAAAACATGCACCAAAATTCGTTTCCACATGCGGGTATCACGCTGGTGGACGCCAAGTTTCTGCTCACGTGACTACAGCAATTATGCATGAAATCCTGAATATTTTTTTAGTTAGATCATTTTCTATCCATTTTTGAATGCAATTTTGAAGCAAAATTTGAGAAAAAGTTGATTTTCATATATTTTAATTCCATTCTATTTTAGGCCTCCAGAATGTAAAATACTGTATGAAAGATGTTGCATGATAAAAAGAATAGTATTCAACTCTCTACAGGTGATATTCAGTTCGACAGATACGGTCGCAGTACCCCTAATGGACAAAATTATAATGCGATCACTCCTGTTCGGTTGTGAATTATAGTCTAGCCTTAACTGCAGTGATGTAGCTTAGCTATGCTCTTTCCAAAACTTTTGTGCTAAAGTTATCAAAAGATTGAGCAGCAAAACAAGAACTGGTATGTACTTAAGTATGCTAGGATGGTCGAGCATTCTGTATGAAATAAATAAGAGAGTATGTTATTTCTTGAACGACTTTGTAACATGGCAAATAAATAGCTGACAAAAATGATTTTTAATTAACGTTTACTAATGTATGTAAGAGGAAATAATAGTCATGTAGGAACTATCCTAGACATGTGTAATATATTATATTAGTAAAGTATAGGTTGTTTGATTACATTTTATCATACATTACCACAGGTGTTTTTCCAAACAAAAACTCATGGCGAAAGCTAATTATTAAAGTAATTCAGCTATACTGTCAAAATGCATATACTTACAGAATAGCAAATAATTACGAACTTCAATTATTCAAAGGGCTGCACCCCTACATAAGGCCAGCTATTGTTTATAAATGTATTAACAATACTTTCACTCCACGTCAAGCCAGATCAATAGCATAATAGAACATTTTATGATATTGTTAATTGTAACTTGTGTATGCATGAAACAGATCAGTTATATTTACATAAAGTCATATAGTCCTGCTCTGTTAGAGGTTAGGATCGGACTTTGTAATTTTTTACACGAACATTACGACTACATGTACATTGTCATAGAATATTTATGCAGTTTAGACAGGCATTCAATCTACCTGACAATGTTAGGAAAACCAATAGAAATCTTAACAGACTGGCAACAAGTGTTGGAACTCCATAAAGTATTTTATCTGTATATGTTACTCTGTATGCAATTTTAATTAATTACATAATGTGCTTTGTTTATATGATTATGTAGTACTGCTAAGAGTTACCTGAATTTTGTAAAGTGAGCGCAATTAATATCATTTATCATTTTCTAATATTTCTCTTTTGAGTAAGAATCTGACTACAAGGGTATTTCAAAGCGCCCTACTTAACATGACAAATATATGTTCTATATGTCTTATTTTTCACCTAGGTAAGATAGTATGAACAAACCAGAGTATAAGTGCCTATGTATACTTTACTTATATCTATAATACATACTTCTGCCATGTATACTGTTATTACACTAACCGAAAGAGTGTAAAATATGTACACTGTATATAACATAACTTATTTCTTCGTTGTCTTTTTTTAAAAATGATTTAGAACTGTACATTGTACTAATATAGTTGCTATATTATATGTGTTGTTTCATAAGATAATTGTACTATCTCATGCAAATGGGGAAATAAAGAGAATATATATCGTTAACATTTCGACTTTTTAGAGGGAGCTTGCATCATTTTTTCAATTTTTTCTTTTATTGGAAATAAAGAGAAATAATGGAAGTAATTAAATCAATAAAACTAAGGTCGCACTAGTCTAGTGATTGAACCAGCGATTTCAAAATAAAATGTACAATTCATACGCTCAAATAGTTGGCTTTTACTTTTACTCTGGCTTTATTCCGCCCGTCACATCACCTCCGTGGAATGCTTCAATTTCGATAACGCGCTCCAAACCATAGACTATTTCTTAATTTGCTGGTTGTTTCAATGTTCATCTTTGTCTTAAGCGGATCTGTAGATCCATGTATGGCGCTAAAATGCACTCATTGACGTTATGCGACGTTATCATTATTCTTGATGTCCGAACTTTGCTTTATTGTAATTTTGTGAAAAATAGTGCGCGAAGATCCCCCTTTCTAAATGTTTTAGGTTATTTATTAGGATCTACGATAAATCTCCATAAGATTCATTAGTTGATTGAATCTCGTTCCGTTAGTCAAAACTAACCTTAAAGTGTGTCGGGGGTCATAAGTTTGTGTAAAAAATGGGTGGATTTTTAGTATTAAACGTTTCGCTTCATTATATCATATGTGTTTTCCGTAGAGAGCAAGAAAATGGTATTTTCAAAATTATAATAAGGACATATTTGAGCCAATTATGAATGTAAAATGACGATTTTACACCATTGGCATTCGACGTCGAGTTGTTAGGAGACAATGTGAAAAAATTGAAGAATGAAAACATACACAATATGAATATGGGGGTCACAAGTTTGCGTGAAAAAAATAGGCGGATTTTCAGTATTAAACGTTTTGCGTTGGAAATAAAGCTGCAAAAATATCGAAAATTTTATATGTGCGTTTTCTGCAGATAGAAAGCTAGCATATGGTATTTTTGAAATTACAGTATGGACATATTTAAACCAATGATGCATGTAAAACGTTGAATTTACACCATTGGCATTCGAAGTTGCTATGCTACGAAACGACGATAACAACGCTGAAAAGGATATTATTTCGATTCTAACATGAACAGATATTACAAAAGGTGAATAAATGCAAAGGTTTATTTTCTACGCGAACGCTCATTTAACGTCATACGGCGCAATATGACCTTATGTTTACAGCATATCGGTTCCCGCGTTGTTTATGGTTTAATATAACATAATTCTTCTACTCTTTGTATATAGAGACAAAATGGTGAGTCATGTTAGAATATGCAATATTTCATAAACAATCGATTGAGAAACTCGATTTTTTGACGTTGAAGGAAGGTCGCATACTACATTAAAGGCCTCATTTCTGAAAAAAATCAGCTTTCTAAATTTTCCGTTGTTACAAAATACAAAATTGACTATTTGTGCCAAACCAAATCTAATTCTGAAAAGCCTTTACAGATAAAAAGCATTTTTAAGATGGGGCTATACCTCCGATTCTTTTGTTCTCTCTAATGTGCTTAGCCACATACGCCCAAAATAGCCAAATAAGACAGACGGAACGAATGACATCAAACAGAATTCACTGTTAACTGAGGCTGCCATAGCCACTTCACCTTCACATTTTGGGCGCGCCAAAACAATATCCCTCCGCCTTTGGCTGGGGAAAATAATAATACAAAAAAATGTATATATTTACACAGTCACTAAAAAAACGTAATCATAAAAAGGTCAAAAGTAACTTAACTTAGGTATTTAATTACTTGAACACTATTAGTGATGAAGAATATATTTAGAAGAGACTATTTAACTGATTGTTCAAAAAGCACAGGTTTGGATAATATTCCAACAACGTTTCCTTCATGAAAATTAAAAATATACGCGACATACATTGTCAACAGCTCTATTGTAAATAACGTTGTACCAAACGACTTAAAAGTGCTAAAGTCAAACCTTTGTTTAAGAAAAACTATAGTTTAAAATTATGGGCTAGCCAGTATATTATCTATTGTCTCAGACGCATGACTCATTAAAGCTATTGATCACATATGGAAACAGACTTCAAAAGGTATGTTGCTGGTGTGATTATTTATGAAAAATACAAGCTATCGGAGTTGAGTCTTTGGATTTGTTCCGCTTATATCTTGCAGCCTCATGTATGAAACCTTTCTCGTATATTACCTCTTTTTGTCATGTATACTTGCATGATATGAGTGAAGAAATAAAGGTTTTTGACTTTGATTGTGACTTTGCAGATCGACCACAATCAATTCTTTTTTCTGTGAAATACAATAGACATGGAATTAGGTACCATAAATCTGTCATATAGCTATGCTATGTCCTAGATACAGACCGTAATGATCTGTCTGCCACATCTGTTTAGTGACGAAAGTTAACTCAAGAATCAAGTTTATGATTTTAAAAAAATCTCACCGGAAAACACTATGTAACTCATTGATACAATGTCATTTTGACTATGCCTTTTGTGGTTTAATTAATCAAAACATTCAGTGTTCAGATAGCTCAAAAAGGGTGATTAGAATTATTAATAATGTTGGTTGTAGATCTTCTTTAAGAGTTACTAATTATAAAGGTCTTGGTTTTTTATTTGTTTTGTAAAATAAAAGTGGTGTTCAAAGGTATTTTCGTTAAGTACCAAAGTTGCAAATAAATATCATAAACCGGACACCTGCCTTTTCTTACTACACTTATAATGTGGATCTACATATGCACTGTGTTTTTTCTTACGGTGCTTGTGTACATTATATATGCTGTATAGTAAGAAAAAGCCTGCGAAACCGGACAATTGAAATTCGACTGTAAGTTGGACAGCCCAAAATCACTTGATCTTGCATATTGAATCCGACTTTCCACCTACCGTCATTTTTTTTGGTATGGCATCCCGCCTTACGTAGGTAAAGTAATAAATAGTTTGACATGAATTTCGAAACACAAAGTCTGAATCCACTAACCCTATATTCAATTTTATGGGTTTTTTTTGTGTTTACACATACATTTAGACGCCTCAGGCGCATTTTAAAAGTTCTAAATCTCTTACAGGAGAATAGACCTAGAAGTCAGGTTATCAATGGTGATGGTGTTACGATAAAGACAGTGACCGTGCAAGACACATCAGGAAATGCAAAGGTCATTATGTGGAGAGAAAATGCGGAGTCTTGGGTGAGGCCAGGAGATCATGTGAAAATTCATAATGTAGCTCATTATCAATGCCTGTAACAACAACAATAGCCTGCAAACAACTATAATGTCAAAGATGGAAGTAAGTGAATGATTTCATGGTTTAAGGCTAAGCATGCAACGTCTAAAGATATTCAGACTATATGTAGTAACCATCTAATTTCATCTTATTTCAACACTGGTTCTGGTCCTAATTTCGGACACTTTTAGCACATATTTTGCACATGCCCACAAACAAGTTACAAAATCTTCATAACAAATCACCTCATGCAACTGAAGAGTTTTTAGTTTACTTCTAAACCGTCCGTTGCTGGCTGTCAATGATGTTAAAAAAAATCTTGTCTGAAACCTTTGAACAAATTACAATTTTGTTAAAATACCACTTGCTACAATGTAGTAAAAATATATATTTGACATTTTAATTTTCCAATCTGTTCTTGCAGAAACGTCAAGGGCCCCTGGATGTGAAGGCGGTAGAATATGCGGCAATTGGAATAGAAGACTAGCAAGCAGAACTGTTTCTTAAGACTTTAGTAACCTTTGAGGACCTTCGCCCTGTTGAAATTGTCTCTTGATAAAGAAAGTAGTGACAATGTGGAAATGGTCACAATGAAGGAATTAGACTGGAAATTACAAGAGGGAGCGAGACGGTTAACATAATTTGCAAGACATATCTGGCTTTTGGAAGTTACAATGTAGGAACTGTCTTCTTCGAAACTGGAAAGGATAGTGATACTTTGGAAAAACGTGTTCTTATGTGCCCCGATCTGTACGTCATCATGATTAATGTGTGTATAATTCATCAAACTGGGAAATTTGTCCAAAATGTGAAAGATGAAAAGACATCAAGATATGATTGAGACTTTGCAGTTTTGTTCAATAACACCAATCACATCGGTTATTTGTATTCTAACTGCTCATTTATGATATTAGGACAATTATTTCAAAAATGTACATCTAAGCAGCTGATAAAGAAAAGTTCAGCTATTAATTTTATTATGGGTCTTTCTTATTTTTGGCAAAGTGGGGACATCTTTTGTTTATGGACACAATTCTAGTCTTTCTACATTTTAAGCCTAAATAATAGTTTTTCAGTGAACTATTAGGATCTCATTCAATCCGTCGTACATAGTACGTCCGTCAACATTGTCCTTCAAACGACCTTTGAAACCACTTGGCCAATGATGAAATAACTTGGCAGGGATGTTCCTTGCACAAAGCTCTTTCAATGTTCTTTAAATAATCCCATTCCATGCAGAACTCTTGCCATGGTAACAGAACGGAAACACTTTATAAATCTTATTCTTAAGAAAGGGAGGCCTAGAGCTTAGATATTTGGCATGTGGCATAACCTAGTGGACCTAAACTAATATTGTTCAAATTATGTCCCCGATTCAAAATTGACCTGGCACGGGG
>JAUMHA010392074.1:0-11774 GCA_032359765.1 Saxidomus gigantea
GTTTTTGGACGTATCTCAACCCTCGGGTGGGATTTCCTTATCCACAACTCATGAACATGTTAGATTCACTTTATCTCGTCTATTAAATGTATTGCTTTGGAACTTGCATCACTTCTTTGCCATCGCATACTATCTTGAAACTTTACAAACATGTTTAGAGGCATAAGTCATTCTATATGATTAAGCTCTGGTAGTTCGAACCTGTTTTGTGCCATATTTATATCCTCTCTGTAGACTTAAAGACAATCGCTGCTTGTATGTATTTTAGAGTTTTATCTTTGGTACCGAATAATTCATACATGTATGACCGAATTAGTTATTTTAGGTTTCGGTGGATAGTGCAAGATACAGAAAGTGTCCCGTTCCAGAAACACATCCTGGTTCTTTATATAATTAACATGCCCGGTGTACAGCACCGATACATCGGATCTCGGTTTTGATCTCATCCAAATGACCATTAGTTATGTGAGTAAAGAAGCGGGTGATCGAACCTACGATTCCTGGATTGCAAGTCCAGCGCTTTAACCCTTAGGGTACTGATCCGCTCCAAATGATCGCGTTATGTATGTATTTTGGAGTGTTATCGTTGGTACCGGATAATCCATATGACCAACGCCTCCAGAAGAATTTAGTTATTTTATGTTTAGGGGGATAGTGAAAGTTACAGAACGCGCCCCGTCCCAGAGACACCCCTGGTTCTTTCACATGCCCGGTGTACAGCACCGATAAATCGGACCTCGGTTTTAGGTCTCATCCGAAAGTTATTAGTTATGCTGGTGGAGGAGCAGGGAGGGGGGGGGGGCGAACCTGCGATCCTTGGATTGCAAGTCCAGTGCGTTAACTTTTAGACCACTGATCCGCTCAAAAGATCGCGGCAGTTTAGTTCTTTGTTATCAATAGTAAATTTATTCTTTAATATTTTTCAATTGAATTTCAGTTACTTTTTTAATACATTGTGAAAAGAAGTATCATAAACAGTTATATTATAACATACATACGCATATTTAATACGTACAACTAAACCTAAAAATCAGTAAATCAAGAACATTTATTACCTCCCTTTAAAGCACCAAAAAAGTCAATATTTTCCCAAAATTGACTTTAAACCCTCTTTTATGCTTTCAGAAGGATACATTTTAGTTACATAAAATTATATTTGTATGTGTTTTACTATCCACAATGTGTCCGATTATAGTTTTACTGAGCTATCTGTCTTACTTCAGTGACATTATATACATGGTCTCCCTACACCATTACCCTTCTGTCCGAGACAGCAGATACTTTTTGTCAATAAGGCTGGTACCCTATCATTTTTAAATTAGTTTTCAAGAAAGTGATGTTTGAACATTTCTTCTGCAAAACAAATAAGAAATTCTCAATGCCTGAACATCTGAAAAAAACTATTTTTGATAAATGACTTTTTTAACTGGTGCAGAATCTCTTTGGTATATTGGATATCAATAGTTTGGACATCACTAGCTTGTAGATGAAATCTTTTATATACTGAAATAATAAGATGTTTTATTTTTTTCAGATGAGAAATATCAGAAACAATATAATACATTCTGCGAACCTAGAAGTTGACAACGGTCAACTGAAATCATACTTGACAGAAATGGAAAGTCTGTTGGGAGAGATATCGAAACTGGGAAGTTCTCAGTCTCACTTAAAAGCTTCATCAGCAGTCGCAAAAGTTAAATCGGTAAGGGTGTTTCGTCTTTTTCGGATTTCTGAAATATGGTCTCAGAAATATACTTAGTCAAAAAAGAACGTGTTCATGACTCTTTTTCGTGTAACTTTGAAATCAGTCGGCCAATATTTGTCAAACTTTTAACACAGAATCAGTACACTAACACCATTCAGTTGCACTCTGTTGAGACCATGTTGACATTTCCATTGTACTATAGTTTGACGTAAGCTATAATGCAATATTTTGCACGTGAACGTAATGCTTCATTCGTTTCTTGCGATTTCAATGTCGTATCAGTATCTAGGGCGTTCGTTTTAACAAGAAAACACATAATATTGCAAAGTTTGTCACACATAACGATAACACGCATTAGTAAACAAAAGAGGCTCAAGGCGGTAGTAATTCTGGCGTATGGAACGTCCGTTGATGACGTTGTACAGCAGTTAAACTGTCATAGGAATAAACTCCACGTCTCAATGTTCGATTTTGACAAACTGGGGACTTTTCTGACAGGCCCAGGTCAGGTAGACCTTTTTAGATGTTTGAATGGAACATGATTCCAATTGACGTCATCAGACGTTACGTCAGGTCAATACCATCTCGTTTACTGGCAGCTATACGCCGAAGAAGTGGTCATACTAGATATTAGCTTGTTTTAGGAGAAAAGCGCTGTGTTAAACCTATCCAACAGTTACTTTATTTCAAATCTTAAAAATCATAGATAAAATTCACCTTTTTTCGGTAAAATACATCAATAAATTGGTGCCATCATATGGACTATAAGTTATTCTTTAATATGATACCAAATATGTATATATGTAAGCTATAGATGTTCGTATATGGTTGTATTAACCCTATGTATTTCGTACATGGCTGTCTAAACCATATGCACGGTTTTTTGACTTGAGTATATAAATGCAAGTTGTCTGCTTTGCCGTCTCATCCATCGTAAACTAAATGTTATGTTTAATTATTCAAGTAAAATTATTCGTAATTATAATGGTGTTTAATAACTAAAGAATATCATACAAATTGTACGTGTGATGTTATGATTGAAGGCAGAGTGTCATCTATTAAAAATAATTATTTTGGCTGAAACGTTGTGTATATTTTGTGCATTAACATAGACTTCTGAAGTTAAAACAATATTACTCTGTAAAAAAATAATCTGAATACCATTATCTACAGTCCACAGTTTATTACTGATACATTATTCGTTATATCGTACAGTCTTAAAATCTAATCTTTGTACTTACTGTACATGTTTAAAGATATTCATACAAAGAAAATAAAATTCCAATGTTGAAACACAAATTTGTAGAACAACTTATGACAGCCTTTTGGTCCCTTGATTAATGCCACATTTTGTCTTTTGTCGTAAGTCCATGTGAAACTTATGTTGGTATTTGCATATATTTATCCAATTACAATCATCATTTTATGTTGGAAATAATCAAACGAAGGAAGCATAATATCAAATGAAGGGAGCATAATATAGTTCGCAGTCGTGTTGTAGCTAGAATTTAGAGCACTCCGATATTAATTGTTAGAAGATAAATATTATACATAATAACTTAAAACTTGATTATTGTTACTAGGCTCTGCTGTTCAGATTAAAACTAAACAAAGGATCTGGTTTAACTAATAATAAATTGAGAATTTGAAAATCAATGTCACCGACTTCGGGCCAAGAGAAGTTATATAATTATTAAACTGGAAACTAAGTTTAAAGGATATTTATTCAAAGCTTGCAAATGAATTTACGTATTGATAGAAAAAGCATAAATAGCTTTCGTTGATGCAGTCATCGAATTGATAAATGATTTAAAATTTTGCATTTGTAGCTCGAGGCTGCAGTAGTGATATCATCTGAAGATGAAAATCTCTTAAGAAAGGAGATACTGACGGAGCTATCACGAGAAAAGGATCTTGCCCTGCAAGCAATTGAAGCCAAAAGGCAATGTATAACTGATATTGCAGACAAATCAGAGCGTGCTGCCACTGCCATAGGTAGAAGGAAAGATGACAGCTTGGTGGAGTTGCAAATGAAGAGGGATGACATTGTACAAACGTTTAGCCAAAGTTCAGAAAAAGAAAAGGGTGAATTGGAGCGTACAGGTCAAAAAATGCTAAGCGACATAGCACAGCAACAGACAGAAGCTTTATCAGAAATCGAAGACAAAACAGGAGACAGACTTAGAGACACCAATGAGAAGATAAATTCAAGACTAGATACCATTGAAGAAACGTTAATTGATGACCAGAACAATATTGAACTTCTTGCTAACAGAGCTGATGCAGTTGAAAAAGAACAGAAAGATATGAAAGAAACAATTGTCAGTTTAGAACAAGTGCGTATTACTTCGATTAATTTTTATATTTGAAATGCTGAAACAGATAAACTTCTTTTCCGATTATGCTGATAAGTATTCATTCAGGTTGATTTCGTATCAAAATCAGGCATAATGTGTAATCACAAAATGTGACTGTTTATATTTGCAATTTATAGGAAGTTTCAAGTATTAGACAGAGTGTGGATGCAATAGACAAATCTATGAATCTTCAGAAGGGGAGACTTGCATATTTACAGAGCAAAGAAGGTATTTCCCACAATTGTTTTCAATATTTTAGAATTGTTGCAGTAAAATTTAAAAACATTTTTCTAGAAAGATAATACATCATGTATGACAATTTGTGAACAAACATTTTAACAATAATATAGACATAAGTTATCACTTACAAATCCTAATACAAGTGATAACTTATGTGTATATTATTGTTAAAAAGTTTGTTTACAAATTGTCATACATGATGTATTATCTTTCTAGAAATAAATACTGTTTAAACTAAAATTTAAAAACAATCGGTTGAGTTAAAAAAATGTGTTTTATGGTAAATTTCTGTAATTTGAGAGACATGTATTTCTTTACTAACAATCAAAAACAGCCTTAGTATCTGTAAGAATTACTTCTGAATTGTTATCCACTAGAGGCACAATAGTTGTATGAAATGTTATAGATTGCGTTTCTCAAAACATTTTAGAGTTGCGCAAAGAACTATGTCAATACTACCGAGAAAATTATTTCTACGTTCCTGTCACACCTTCCTTCAAGAGACAAATAGGAACTATAGATGACATGTGCTTCAAATTGACAGAGACAGAACATGCATTTCTTGAGACACAGGAGAAGGTTATGAGATACGAAATACATTATGGACAATTCCTTACACAACCAGACCCAAAAGAACATTCTGTGCTCGTTGGAAACACATACAGATCTGTTTTCTTCAAAAGAAATAATGCATATCAAAACATTGTGATTACAGGTGCAAAAAGGTCAGGTAAGTCAACTTGGTGCTGGAATCTTTTGTATAAGTGGGTCAATGCGTGTGCAAGGGTCGGATGTAACGGTTCAGGGAGTTTTCTTATCGATGGAAATGAAAACCGAGAGAGTGATGAGAATGAGGACGATGTCTTTCTTAAATCCTTTGATATTGTCCTATACATACCGCTGACAAATTTGTCACGGAATATGACTGTCCTTGACCTGATAAAAAATAACACTGAGTCCCCATTCTTCCAAAACAAAGAAAAGTTGGCTGAACTTCAAGAGGTTCTACACTCTAGTTACAGCAAATGCTTGATAATCTTTGACGATTTACACAATTTACCAGTCAGAAATCCTGTCAAACAAGGTCTGGAAAAACAGTTTTATGTTTCGACAACCCTTGCAAATGAAGGCCATGTTCCTGAGTTTGAGAGAGATCAGTTTGATCGATATATTAGCATAAAATGTGTACCAAATTTAAGTACCCTAGATATAACAGTTTCACACGTACGTAAATATACGGCACGCTTATCACCTCAAGTCAAAGTAAAATTGAAACTGCTGAACAACAACGAAAAAGACCTAATTGGTAGTACTTGTTTACCACAAACATCACTTGAATCAATTGCTTTCTCAGATCTGCCGGTTTTTATTGTTTTTCTCATTCTTAACTGGCATGGAACTAGTCACATTGGACAAACTAGAGCAATGAATTATGCATCAACTGTGGATTTCATCATTCAGTTGGCAGAAAATGACAGAACTGGAACGTTGCGTAGGCTAGAAAATTTTGAGACGTACCGTAATTTATGGACAGATGCAACAGTGAAATTGCCAGAATGTTTCGAGCACCTGCTAAAGCTGAATGAATACGCTGGGTTAATTCTGAAACTAGCAGAATGTATCTTTCACGCTCAATTTGGAGTAGGAAAAAATGATCTCAATGGAGATGAAAGACTACTCCTTTATAGAATGGGCCTTCTAGTTGATAAGGCGTCTGATTGTGAAGAAGAAGGCAAAATATACTTTGAAAAGTATCAGATCCATGATTGTTCTTTTGATGCCTTTTTAGCTGCATTGCATCTTGTTGTTTACACACAGAGCACAAATGATGATAGCCGTATGAGTGCTTTTGAAGCAAAATGTGACACCTACGATAGACTTATGCAGAAAAAAGACATGCTTTATTTTGCAAGCGGAATGGACCCTAGAATTGTCAGTTCATTGTCGTCTCGCCTTTACCCGTGTCTTAAATCGGGAGCAGAAACAAGACAATTCTTCCGAAATCCATTTGAAAAATGTATCAAGGAAATCTTAGCCTTCTCTGAAGAATACCCGTCTGTGCAATATCCAATATATACAACCACAGGGCGTCTTTCTGAATTTCCCGGAAAAACTAACTGGGAATACAATTATGACAGTATCACGGATGTACATCTGGACTCAGAAAAAATACAGAACCAGAATCTGGTCCCTTTGAAACAGTCCAAAAACGTACGGACTATCCACTGGTCAATACCAAGTGCAAATATGGAGACTTACAAACTTGACGAAGTCACAACTGTTCTTCCTACTTTTGATTGCTTGACATCTCTATCGTTAACTGGTAACCATTCAAATTGGACCCCAAATTGCAAGAGAACGCAGAATATAGATTTGAGCAACTGCGTCCATATTCAGAATCTTTCTTTAAAAGGTATATCATGTAGACACGTTCTTGTAAACCCCATCACTCTTCAATCAATATCTGTCGATGATGTTTGTCAGTGCTCCATTAAAATAGGACAGGACATTACAAATAAAAAGCAAGATTGCAGTGACGATGAAAGTGTGATCATTTATAAGAGAACACTTTCAAATTCTTCAGCAAACAGTTGCAAAAATGATTCTACTAAAATAGACGAGATAGGTCACGAACCTCAAAAATCCGATGCAGCTTTTGAAAAAGAAAAATGCTGTCAAGATAAATTAGCATTGCATAGCCTAGAAAAAGTAAAGTCTGAAAGCCAAAGTAAGTCAACCGTCAAGATTGACGCAGGCACTTGCACTGGTACAGAAGGTTCGGACATGAAAAGTGGCAATGTTACGTCACAGAATTTACAGGATGAAGTTTCCTTGAAATGCATCCATATCCGTTGCAGCCAAATGAAGGACTCTAAACTAGAGTTCAACGGTAGGTTTGAAAACATTTTGGGTGTTGTCCTTAACAAATGCAGAAATTTTGATGTTGTTGTAAAATTTTCTTTTGAAAGCAGTTCTACAAAAATGTCCAAACCAACCGTATCCAGAATCAAATCAGTCCAAATTACCCACTGTGAGTTTACAAGATTTATTTACTCAGTAGAAAATTTTCCAAAGAATATTGGAACAGAAAATGATGTAAGCATTGATTACATGGAGTGTGCGCACAATGAACAAAGTGGGTTGCATTCTAACGTCAATGTAAGCATAAAAGAAGTAAAACTACAGGGTCTGTTGGATGACATCAAAACAAAAATGCAACATACATCAAATTTTGATAAAGCTCCAAAAATTGATCTTACAGTAGATGTGACAGACATACCAAAATTGAGTAATGTCAAATTGATCGAATCTCTTGGAAAAATGCCGGGTCTAAGGCGTTTAATTTGCAAAAATCTCGCTAGATCTCTTTGGGAAGTTCTTGGAAATGTGTTAACAAAGGTTGGCAAGTTAGAACTGTTATTTGTTGATAATGACAAAGACCTTCCAATAGCATTATTTCAGAGCATTAAAAACATGGAGAGGCTCACCAACCTTGTTGTTACAGGTAGCTGCCAAGGTATACCAGATGTGAAGAGGATATCAAGTAAAAGAAAAGCAGGACTGAAAGAACTGGCAACGGTTTTAAAAGATATGCATAATATAGAGTTTCTGGACATCAAGAATCTAGAAATATGGCCAAAACAATCTCTGTCCTATTTAGCCGGCTCTGCACCAGCTGTCAATACAATAAAATGCGCGTTACTGACACAAGATGAAATTGAGACGATGCGTAGTGTTTTGGTCAAAGTTCCAAAATTGTGCAACCTCGATATAGCCTGTTCTGCAAGCGAAGACGTAGAGGAATTTCTCCTGTGTGTGGCTCAACTAAGAGGCCTAAGGCATTTGTCCCTCTCTGGTATATCATTCGAGGAATCTTTTCCAGAAGATACAGCTTTGATTGATTTAAGTCACTTACAGTCTTTTAGAGTAGACATTACAAACTCGTGGAATGATATTCCTCACATTATGAGTTATATATCACGTCTAACAAACCTTACAAATCTCTCTATACAAGCGTTTCTCTCTGAAATATCCTGGGCCATATTAGCTAGCACCCTACCTCAATTTTTGCATCTGCATGCAGTGGAATTGAGCAGTATGCAATGTCGATTGATGCCGGTAGCGATTATTGAAGCGATAGCCCTAACTAAAAGTCTGAGGAAGTTGACTTTGAACTTTGAGTTCGAATCTGGAAAGGAAATAAACATAGCTATTTCCAGATTGGGTCAGTTGGAGAAATTGGAGATTATATATCAAATATTGTATGAGCATGCAGATATATCTGACCTTTTAAAAGGATTATCCAAACTTGTTAACTTACAAGAGCTTGCAATCATTGCACACCGGTGGATAAAACCAAAGAAATATACCGAATTGGCAGATAGCTTACCCTGTCTCATAAATATTAGGAAACTTTCTCTGGGACAAATAGTACGAACGCCTTCTGTTCTACGTTCCCTTCAGCATATGACAAACCTCAGATACCTGTACCTACCTGGTTTAGAGACGAAGGAGTGGCTTCCCTTAGGACAATCTTTGCCCTGTATGGCTTCACTAGAATCTTTGGAAACGTCTGTTAAAGAGGTACTTCCTCCCCTACGAAGGTATTGGAAAACATATGCTGAAACCAGATCATTGCCACTTGAAGATGACGATGAACTTATATTGATCAAATGAGATTGGAGGGAATCACTTTATGCGTGTAAAATGATTGCGAAGAAAGGTAAATATAGCGGTAAATCGGTAGTTTAAAATTGTTACTCAGAGAATCATACATCAGGGTCGCTTTGGAACAGATAGGTATAGATTTAAAGATACGTAAAGGCAGTGTATGTAGCAATTAAACTTCGATTTTGTATTGAATTCTTGGTTTCAACGTTGGATTGGGGCGTGTATGCGTAATCTAGACTCAGGACTTTAATCTTTTAATTTGTAACAAACCTTAAAAAATAACACGTGGATTGTTCTACCTGAAGTACAACAAAAAGATGAAAATTAAAAATAAACGTAAAAAAACGACTAGCCAAGTTTTTACATATAAATCAAGACGAACATATGATTTCATGAACAATAAAATATATTTCACATGATTTATTGACTGCAGATATTTGTTATAGGTATACACAGTCACGTGCATTCAAATATCATTGCCATTCTTACGTTTTCCAAAGTGCAATTTCCTTTGGTATTCCTTGAATGTGTGTGATAGCGTGCATGAGATAGAACGTAGGTAGATACATTGTGTGAGTGGTGTGTGAAACTCAAAATCTATTTAACAATCAACGTATTAACCTGAGGAAACGTTCCCCATAACTATATGTTGATTATTGACAGATGTATGCCCCTTTTTAATTTAAAATTTTGGCTAAAGATTTCTATACGTCCAATATCTTGAATATTATCAAAGGTATTAACCATTAATATTTACACCAGAGAATATAATCCAATAACTCTGTTTTGATTTTGGACAGATGTATGCCCCTTTTTATTTTGAATTTTGGTAAAGCTTCTATATAATCCAATATATTGGATACTACCAGAGGTATTTAATTGCAACTATATATTTCTTTTTACACCAGGGGAAGGAATCCCCATAACATTTTTACTTATTTATGCCCCTTTACGTTGGCGTCGGCGTTGGTTAAAACATTTTTAAATCATCAAATGTTTCAACCGTAATTATTCATATTTCTATGTTAAACTCTAAAACTTTTTTCATGCTCTAAAATATACTCTGAAGATTCATTTCTAGGCAATGCATCTCTGGTTTATTTATCTCGTCTGAATTTTTAAGACCGATTTTACAAACATTAGGAATAATTATCCGCTAATTATACAATAATTTTCTCATTTGATAAATATAAAAACGTTCTCGTTGCGGGCATTTCTGTCTGATATCTCTTGGATAACAAGAACTTAGTACCATTGCCCTCCGTTACTCTTTCCCTAAACGAGCAAATGCGCTGGCAACTGTTTTACCAAGCCTTCAAAACGTGTTCAAGCTCTCTCTCTCTCTCTCTCTCTCTCTCTCTCCGTCCCTCTCTCCCTCCCTCTCTCTCTCTCTCTCTCTCTCTCTCTCTCTCTCTCTCTCTCGGCAAGTTTGAAAAGACAGCTGCTGTATTGCTCTCTCTCTTCAGCGTATGGAGAACCTCCGACACTTGTACCTTCCTTATTTGAAGGAAAACGACTGGATTTGTTTCGGAAAATAATTGCCATATTTGTCTTAATTTGTTGTAGACTACAAAAGTTAATTCAGCCCAAAGGAATTGAATCATTTGTGGATAACCTTAATCTGTCTTTTAAACTTAAGCTCAGAGGTTGGGTGTATACACAATTCGATTTACCAAACAGTTTCCTTTTTTTTAATCTATGAAAGTTTTGCAACCACACACACAGAGTAATATTGTGTCGCAATATTTTTAACTGAAAATGTGTGTGATGTGTAGTAAACGCATGCGTACAATGTAGGTATGTGCGCTGTGTGTGCGTAAAGATTGGATGCAGGTGTGATAACTGATCGTTGATTATTTAGTCGCAACTTTTTTAACTGAGATTGTGTGGTGGGTGGTTTAATATTATACGTGCGTACAATTCAAGTATGTACGTGGTATGTGTGTGTAGTTTGTACATATGTGTGAAAACACATCTAGTAGGATGTGTATGCGGTGCGTGTGACACAGTGTTATAAATAAGATATTTGACTTAAAATCAATTAGTTGTTATTTGTTTTTGTCATTATTGTTGTTTTGTAAATGCTTTTGTGTTATGTGGATGCGTTCTTAAATTGTTATGAGTTCATAAAACTTTTTACACGTATTTTAAATAGTTTTTCTTTTCTATTTTTGCATTTATATGTTATTATTTGTATCCGGACAAAGATTGGTTTGCCATTTTAACGTCGGTGGATACATTATGTTAACGTGGTGTGTATTTCTAATGATAAAATAGATTTATTTGTATAGTAATGTGATCCAGAATGCCGGATTTGCTAGAGTTGTGCGTCGGATCATGAGTCTGGAGCACGAATATGATCCGATCACATTTCTACGATAGTAACCTTTATATTACATACCTTTGTTACTTGTCTGTGGTAATAACTGAAGCAAACTGACATTTTAAGCATGACATTAAAGACAAACTCCTATTTCGTGAAACCATTTTATTGGTGCCATTGTTCAAACAAATAGTATCGTTCCAATCAAAAGCGATAGTATTAACGTTATATGTCTGCAATGTTCTTCTATAAGCCAATATATTGCAATCTTTCAAAAAGTGGTTCTGTGCAAATTTCGAGTATATACAATATAAGAGTTTTGTTTCAGTCAGTTCGTACTTAGTAGTTTAATAACGGCCGTACTTTTGACAGAGTTCTTATGGGTATATAACAAAAAGTTTAGCGCCGTTAAGTTAGAAAAATATTGGATATTGGATATTGGATATTCGAATATCCAATCTACATGTTCTCGTGTAGA
>JAUMHA010392085.1:0-11773 GCA_032359765.1 Saxidomus gigantea
GTCGAAAACACGACAGATTAAAGGCGGAAACACGAAACACACAGTCGAAAACACGACGCCTTTAATTTGTGTGTTGTGTTTTTGCCTTTAATTTGTCGTGTTTTCGACTTTTCGCCCCGCAAAGTCGAAATGTCGAAAACACGACAAAATAGCTACTTGTCGAGTTTTCGTGTTTTTGACTTTTCGCCCCGAAATGTCGAAAATACGAATGGCAGAAATCAGCCACACTATACGAGCAATATCATTGTTAAAATGTATTTCGCTTTCACAAAGTCTTTCATGTACGAACTGCTCATGGTGAGCTACTGTGATCACCCTGTGTCCATCATAGGTCTTGCGTAGATCTTTGTATGTCGTCAACAATTCGTTTCAAACGACATCGCAAGCTGCTTTCAAAATTGTCCTTGGCTGACCTTTATCATGACCTTTCGACTTAATTTCTTGTTTTTGAAACCACAGATATGAAATTTGGACTGTGTGCACAATTTTGCAAACATATTTCAAAATTGCCCTCAGCTGACCTTGATCATAATCTTTTCACCTACGTGCTTGTTTTTAAACAATGATAAAATGTGGGCCTTTTGTACAGTTTTGCAAGCAGAATATAAAATCTCTTTAGTTGACCTTGATCATGGTCTTCTCACATACTTTTTCTTCCTTTCGAGTTAAATTAGTGAAGTTTTGACAACGGTTAAGGTTTGAAGACTAATTCTTAAATTCCTCTTTCTGGCCTTGTTTCCAACTCCATAAAAAGATACGATATGTGATTTATGCCCTTTGACATTGAAATTGAGAGGAATTGCACCTAGGTGAGCGAAAATGGGCCATCATGGCCATCGTATTAAAATGTTACGTTCTTTTTACAGGTTTTGGACGAGGCGGAGCCGAAAGTTACCAATTTAAGAAGTAAAGAATACAGTACATCTTAATGTTAAGCCGGTGTGCTGATAACATACTAAGAAGAGAGCTTATCACACATACATATACACGTACAGCTAATCTACAATATGCATTTTCTGGCATAATAAGACATATGAAATGCATTGTAAAATTTTGGTAATTAAAATATATCTGATTATTTTGTTTTCATTCTTTTATTTCAACATACATGTAAAACGCGAAACTAATATGACGAAACAAACTAATGACAAGAGGCCCCTGATTAGTCTATATCACTAATACCCATAATGACAAGGTCAGTATCAAGGTCACAGGGACGCTAACTTCAGACATATAGATGTTGTTGAAATATGTCACTTCAAACTAGGATGAGGTCAGTTTTGACCCTGGTAGAGAACGGCTACTCAATGCTTCAAGTCAAGTATTTAAGCGCAAGAAATATTGATATGTGCTTCTTATCACATGTCAATGTGAAAAAGCAACTTCCAGGACAGGGCCAGTTTTGATACCTAGGGGTATGATTTGGGCAAACGATGAGGACCACTACACAATGCTACACAGCAAATATCTCAGCTTCACAAGTTCTGAAAAGATGATTTTAAACAAAAATTATGCAATTGTTATTCAAATCAAATTTTCAAGACACGTTTGATTTTATCAAGAGTCTGTTCAAACATAAAGGACTACTCACAAATTATGCACATCCTTTTTTAATACCTATATGCTATGACGTCAATGCAATATCGTCGGCCAATTTGGTTTGAAATAAGGAAATAAATCGAAAAATACCGTAATAGGAAATGAATACAATCATGTACAATTCGAATATATAAGAATGCAGCTATTTGATAAAAGGATATAAGTTTAAATGTAGAATGAGATAATAAATCTACTGACACAATACTGAGCACAATACCTAACAGCAACCATACAGTTAAACAAGAAAATGGTGATACAAAAGTATCACAGCGGGCCGCTTAGAACAAAGTCTTAACTTGATACGTTATTACCAAGTCCCAATTCATTATTTCTCCTTTCCAGAGACAGCTTCCTACTTTTTGTAACATGAGCAAACATGTTCCATATATTACAACTTTTATCTTAAAGAAACTTTATATTTTTAAAAAGCAATGACTATAACTGATGATACCAACACTCAAATTTCTTGTTAAAAAAGAAAATGTAACAAATGAGACATGTCAAATGTTGATGCCTGGCATTAAGACGAAGCAAATTCAGTAAACATCAAAACCTGGTGTAGTGGTTAGTAAATGCATGCATAGGCACTGTATGCAACCATTCATGCTACACTCAGCAATCGAGTGAACTTATTGAAAGCTACTGATTACTACTAATTGTATTATAAGCTACACATTGAAGAGTGATGTCAACCCATTCTTTATCTTACTTTCGTTGGCGATTTTCAATCATTTCATAATATGTGTCACAAAGAACTATCCACTACTTCACTTACATTTCTGTTCGACCGAAGCTGGTGTACAATAAAAACTGTTCACTACTTTGTAAACGTGTGCAAAGAACTATTCACTACTTCACTTACATGAACATTTTCCAAAGCCGTGAGGCGGCCAGCAATAACACATAGAAGATATCCTCCATATATGAGAAAAAGCATCGATTAAGGAGCACGCATGAGTTTAACATCGGACTACATGAAACAAAGTGAAAGTGATTAGTAAAACATGGGCAAGTAGAGCCCATATTTAATTAAATTTGATAGTTTGCAGTCCTAAGTGTGTTTGCAAACAACAGATTATATATTATGTATAATCTAAATATACCTAATGTATAAGGAGGAATTTACTCTTTAATTTAGATTTATTCGTGAATTGCATGCCGTTGATTATGCAAGCAATTGTACCGCAAATTGGACATACAATTTCCCTATAGTAAGCGACCGGGCTTGTGTCCCACAGAGTTAACTGACGTTAAAGCACAACCACTTGTCCAATTATCAGAACAGATTTAGACGGAACATTCACACTATCTCATAAGGGCCTATACTATCATGTAGTTCTATAATTATATGAGTAAATATATACGTTAACATTTATGTTTTACTTTATGGATGAGTTTTTAAATTCATTATTTGTATAAACTGGCAGAAATTTTCCATGACTATCCATTGCTAATCTCGTCACCTGGCCGCGCCGGTAGTCAGACACGTTTAACGTGACTTGAGCTGAACTGATGGCAATATAAAACGGTTCTCTAAACACAGTCCCGCCTAAAGAGTCTCTTGTATAACTCTAGAGTAGTTCCCTATCAATGTCAACTATCTTAACGGCACTGACATTGTCTTGCATTTCCTTATGATGCCAGTTTTACTCTTATCATTGCAAAGACGACACGTTCTTTTTGCTGTCGGAAAAAGAGGCATAAACTTTCTATTGTCCTTTAAAAACGATATACAGGGTTTTGAGAAAAATCGCAATCTCAAAGACCGGTTGTCACGTCAGCACAGGTTAATTTTTCATTTCCCGAACTGAAATCATTTTAGATATGTACTAACCACTTCCGGTTTGTAATAAACATCGGTACAGGTAAATTTTTGTATGAAGACCTTCGAGATTTTACTAATTATGAGTTAGCATACTCGTTTAGTGTTTGTGTACTATCTGTGCCCCGTTGGTTGCACGGCTGATTTCACTGGTTATAAAGTTCTGACTGACAAAAGTGTGTTCAAGCTAAACATTAGATGTTTAGTACTACTGACACTAGATTGTTCAAACTAAACACTTCTGTTTAGTACTACTTTTTCAGCGCTGAATCATTGCAAATTCATTACAAATTTGCAATCTGAAACACAAGTTTGTGAAAATTGCTAATCATTTTTCATTTTATTAACATTGACCTTCATCTTGTGTTCATATTTTAACGGATTGGAGTGAACACTTTAGTATATCACTTGGAGTTGAACATTTTAGTATTTCACTTTGAGTAACACCCAGCATGTTGAACATTTCAATATTGCTTGCCTTAATTTAATTTACACATGCCAACACAACTGTCCCACCAGTACGTTCAGGGCTTTGATTTTTTATGTAATCTAAAGTTACTGTCAGAATATCTTCTTACATTGTACAGATGTGTAAGAACTAAATATTTAGGTCGATGTTCATGAGTAAATCGTAGAAAATTATTGCATTCATGTCGTCTAAGAGTTAAACAAATGTATGTATAATATTACAAAGTTTATTAAAGAGGAACAGTAACAAATAATACTGTTTTAAATTTACTTGTCCTTTGATCGCATATGTTCAAGTTGGGTATTTGTTTGTATGCCCATTATCATACCTATCTACGTGCACGCGACACGTCATCTTGATGGCTGAACATTTGTGCCAACTTATTTTAAAATCCTTAACTGCATGACAAAGTTACAGACCGGACACGAACAAATGTAAGGGTGGACGCACGCACGGACAGATGGACGGACGGTGCAATTTTAATATGCCATCCTCCGGGGGCATACAAATGTGCCCCAACATGGTCATCTCACTGCTTATCTAAAATAATAGAGATCCTTACTTGCAGACTTTTATCAGTGGTTGCAAACATGACATTTTTAGTGTTTACATTTCATTTTTATTGCTAGATCTCCAAGGATGACTATTTTATGCATAAGTATAGAATTGCTCCTAATCAACTGGGCGAAATTCGCGGGAAATAAAACGATTTCTTCTGAAACTGAAAAAAGAACAATAAAGTAACATATATCGGATGTCAAAAATGTATTTAAACATAAACATGTACAGTTTTATACTTGAGTTTGCGCCCGGGTGGGCATCATAACTAAACCAGTGCTACACTTGATATGGCGAATATGATTGTTTACAATATATATACATTGTCACTGAAAAGGCAACAATTATACTACATATAATACCTCAAATCATCAAACAGTTACAATGTCCTTCGCTGTTATCAGCTAGTAGGAACGCTCTAAAGTATATTTTTAGATACTTCGTGTAAAATTTTGAAAAAAATACTTTTGTTCTTCAGTTCTCACTTATCACATAATTCGTTTTCTTATTCATCGCCCACACAGTGCACAAATGCTATTTATTTTGCACACGACACCAGATAATTGATAACTGACTGGGAACCTTATTGATAAAGTGACTAAATTTTTACAATCATGCCGAAGTGTCCAAATTGCAATAAGGAAGTATACTTTGGTAAGTTACATACAATGTACATTACTATATTTTCATTATTTTACGATAAATGTTTTACAACATTTTCAACTCATGATTTTAGATCTAGATATTTATCTTAATCAATATTGTTAATTTGATATGTACATTGCAGTTTTAAAATCAGTAATACTATCTCAGTGCGCCATATTTGTTTATTGTTGTGTATTACATAACAATGTTTCAGGTATGACGGCGAATTCGATAAATTTTACCACTTTTAAGGTTTAAGGCACAGTGTCTGGAGGGCCATTATCTGTCATGTTCTACAGGTATTTGTGTTATAAGGAAGTTGATGTTTTAAGTCTCTACAGACAGAAAAGACGGTATCTATTTTTAAACGGTATCTCGTTCAGTGATGTGATTGTTTAAAATGTGCGTGGCTCTAATGAGGTGGAAATGTAACTAAGTTATGATGCTGTTACAAGATAACAACGCTATGAAACACTAAAATAATTCAGTATAAAAATCCATTACCTTTCTATTGTACAAAATTATGTCTACAATTTGTATATAGGACAGGAAATAAATACTACAAAAATCATCCTAGATTTAAGATGTTTACATATAGGCTAGAGCACAATAAAGATAAAATATATTTTCATGGAGTTAGCTCGATTTGAGTTGTCCATTGATTAAACTATTTTTGAGTAATTCTGCAATGACACTTGTATTTTTTTACAAAATATTATAAACATTCTCTCACAATTTAGGAAACCAGTGAAACACCAGATTTAAATGTGCACCACAACTCAGTGACTGTTTACTTTCTTAAATGGCTCATTTTCTATTCCACGCTAAGAGTAAGTCAGAACTTACGCGTTCTTTGAATGATGTAGCTTTCCGATTGGTGTTAGAACCCGAGCCATTTGTGCTTGGAAAAGGCATTCAGCCGACACTGCTACACCTTTCCCGTTACTGTATTTAAATTAGCAAGGTAACTGTTTCTACATGGACTGGAACAGAATACTTTATTATACGTTAAAATTTCACATTATGACCATTATACTTTAAGTGTCAGTCGTATTTGTTATGCGCATACTGTGATGTAATAAGAGCCGAAATTGCAGGCCAGAATGATAAAGAGAACGTTTGATGTTCTTTTCATATTTTAAAGAAAGTTAAAAGTACAAGCTCGGATGCAAACTATTAGTATATAAAGGCAGATCAGAACTGTTAAACCGCTTCAACTAAAAACGGGTTTACGTTTGATGCAATCCTATGCAAATATTTTCCTTGTAATGGACTAAATTTTCCTGGTATGTGTGACCAGTTTGGTATGTTTAAAAAGCTGCAGAGTTAACACGTTCTTACGTTAAGCGTTTCTTAAAGATCCTTGATTACTTGAAGGTTACAGTTTAATACTGGTAACACTTTTATTACAAAGACAGATGGATTCTTGGCGAAACTGAGCGTCTATACTTCTAATAGAAAGTAAATGCCTTTGCTTGATATTGCAAAATTTAAGCAACACTTTCTAAAAACACTTTTTGCTTAGAAACGACATGAAAACAAAAGAAACGCATACGTTAACATTACTATTCTATTAGTAAAGTCATAAGTAAAGTCATTATTCTAATGAAGCAAATTTAAGTCACCATCATACATCATGTAACTTTAAATGAATCATTAGAGATGTGTTAAGTAAGTGCATGTACATAATAAGTAAAAGACAACCTGAACCGAATAAAATTAAAGTTGTGAAAGAAGAAAAATATAACTTACAACTTACATTCTTAAACACACATTTATGATAATATGCCAAACTGCTTGATTTGGCAACAGAAAACGACCATGTAAGTGCAGTTTGTAAAACATTGATAAAATTAATGAATGAAAATATGAAAAAGGTCGTAAAGTGTATCGGGTTCATTAGTTCCCTTATGTGTCACCAGACGGGTCATAATAAATATGATATTATAAAGCAAGATGGCTTTCAAAATTTAGACGAAATTTTTGTAATGTTTTGTCGATTTCGCTAAAACTTGGACAGTTTCCAGCATCAGTAAAAAATCCAAAGATTTTATGCCATATTGAAATCAATTTATAGTAACTTGAACTCTTGTGTATGTGCAAGACAATCCCTGACGAGTTACTTCCCCTGTACTAAAGTGATGTGAGTAGCCCGCTAATCTTTGTCTTGTTCATAATTGATCTTTGTGAAAATATACGTTCAAACTGCGATTCTGCTATATTAATTAACAATCAGTTCTAGATATACATGTATTTTGCGTGTTATCTGCAGACGCTGTTGCTAACTGTACTGAAACTGTAAGGCAACTCCAGCGCCAAATCATACTCACCAAAGGGTTATGTGCAAATATAGGCATGAAAGCCAATTCAAATAAAACAGAGATCCTTGTTTTTCGTAACAATGGTCCATTACGTAATGTCGAATGCTAGAATATGGAGATACTCCTATGAAAGCAGCCTCCTTTTACAAATATATGGGTCTTCTGTATACTCCTAAACATTTCACGGTCCCACGCTAAAGCAAAGCTTGCTAAGGCGAAAAAAACTGTTAGAAGTATACGGTCATACCAAAGCTATTTTGGTTATTTCAATAATACTGAAATATTTGAAATTTGTGATGCTATGGTTAAACCAATATTGTGCTACGGAGCAAAGCTTTGGGGATATCAGTACCGGTGATAGAGTCCGTTCAAACGACCTTTTGTAAAAACAATTAGGAGTTAAATTAACAATTAACAATGATATGGCCGTCGACGAATGTGGTCGTCTGCAACTTTTTTTGGATTATCATACAAGATTTTTAAATATTGCATATGGAAAAATATAGGTATATAAAAAAACTGCTACAAAATGCTGAAATTTTATGAAGACTTAAGCAGACATACACGGGCATCTGAAGTTCGTAACACGCTATTTCGATATGGTTTTGGTTTTGTTTGGATTTCTCAAGACGTAGGTGATATAAGGGCTTTTGTAAATGTTTTCAAAAAAAGACTTTCAGGATTGTCTAAAACAAGGCTGCCATGTGTGTATACAAAATTCTAATAGATGTATATTTTATAAACAATATAAATCTCTTTTAAATACATGTATAGAAAGTTATCTTGAGTAAGATTTTCCCTTGTATTTGAGAAAATCTTCTGCACAATTTAGATAATCTAGTCACACATTTAATGTCTTACCTGGCAGACATGTTGGGGCAAGCACAGAGCAAGGAAATTTTACTAACTGCCTAGAAAAATATCGATGTTACTGAAAACGCCAAAGCGCATTTAATACTTCAGTATATTATGTCCGTGAATCGATTGGCGTATTTATTTCAATATTGTCAAATACCATTAATGCAGATAAATCGCATCAGTTATCATTATATTTGCACAATATTCTGAAAATAAGAAGTACTAAAGCCTAGAATATTTTTATAGTGAACTCAACATGCTTTGTATTATGTATTGTGGTGCTTCATGTATTGTTGAAATTTTATTGTAACAAAATGCATTTTGGGCCGACGACCTATATGTACACGATGACTAAACTATCTATCGTCACATGGTAACATGACAAGTTCTCATTGAAATAACATAAAATAGCATTGGAAACGACTGATAATCCATAAAAAAATAAAATGATTTTTTTTTAATGAGGCAAAGTCTAGGTAATCATTTATGTATAAATATTTACTGAGTCAGTGAAAATGAAACGACTGTACAGTATACGTATCGTATATTAAGGTTTTATCATTGGTACCGGTTTCCCACATGATCAACGCCCCCGGAAGATGTTATTTATTTTAGGTTTCGGAGGATAGTGCAAGATACAGAAAGCGTCCCAACTCAAGAGACACCCCTGGTTATATAAACATGCCAGGTGTATAGCACCCATACATGGCACCTCGGTTTTAGTCTCACCCGAAAGACTGTTAGTAATTTTAGTTGGTCAGCCTCGGGATCTAACCCGCTTCCTCGAGATTACAAGTCCCGTGCTCTACCAATTAATCTAACCGGGCTTATTGTACAGTATACAACAATTGGATCCGCTTTTATCACTGTTTATCTCACCACTAATGGAAAACACATTAGATGGAACGTCATGCTCTCCTAAGCGACAACAAGAATGCTCAGCGAAGCCGCTGTAAGCTTAGAACTTTCCAACAGTCAGATATCAAGCGACTGTGTATTAACCACCAACGATTCAAATGAACATGTGTAACATTATTTGTTTTTGTCTTTTAGCCGAGAAAGTTACTTCCCTCGGAAAGGACTGGCATAGGCCTTGTTTAAGATGCGAAAAGTGCAAGAAAACTTTGGCTGCTGGTTCTCATTCTGAGGTAACTACAGTTTATATATAAATGTTCTCTATTGCTAATGAACACTTGTCAGTCAGAATATGTTTTTAAAAAATGAAACCATAATTTTACCTAGTTCAACACTTGTTTTTACTGTGAACGAGGTCATTTTCTGATTGCCTTTTGGATTATTTATCTGCCGACCGTGGGATTTCTCCCCTGGTGAACTCACCAAGACCCTAGTATGACTCTCATGCTAAATGGTACCTAGGGAGTTTTGTTTTACCTGACTGCATTACCCAGTCATTTTTGTCGAAAAACGATAAAGGGATTTAGGAGATATAGAGCGGACACAAAGTGGACGGACTGACTAACAGACGAAGACCATTGCGGTAGCTGGGTGGGGACGGGGGTATAATACAAACACTTTGTTAATAGTCTTCATGTAGTATTGGGTGAGCTTTTAGACTTACACAAGAATGTGATTTGTTTTTAAAATGTAATGTAAATATGGCCGTTTGCAATATATAGACACTATCTACAAGCTTACCTGATACTATTTATGTTGTACATTCATGAACTGAATATTCATAGATACCCGATTGGGAAAATTGTGCTAAACTTGGCAAAAACAGATCGTTAATCTTAAAGGGGCACTCCTTATATCTAGCAGATTATATTCCTGAAACATAGATTATGTTTTCAAAGAACGTAAAATGATAAATAAATACAATTTCAAAGAAGAACCTATCGCGAAAACTGCACCATTTTACCACAATTAATCAGTATAGAGGCTTTCTGTAATAAATCGCATCCATCCATTAATTGTACAAAAACAAGTCTCGCATCCACCCATTAATTGTACAACAACAACTCTACATAGACTATTGAATGGTTTACGGTACTGCGGTATATGTTAAACCGCTGATTTCATCGATAATGACTGGTAATACTTGGCTGAATTTTTTAATTTAGTTATAATATTTCCAAAGATTACAATATTTATGTTTTGGGGGTTATTTAGTTTTGCATCAGTTATAGGGTATGTCCCTTTAAGGTTTTCAGCCCATAACGGTCAATTTTTCAAAGGCCACGAAATATTTTAATTCTTCATCAACTCATTCTTTCAATGATTCATATTCAAAATTTAAAAGACATTTGCCGTCTTATTAAAACAATATATGGAATTTTAAACCCCTACCCCCATCTTGTAAATTAAGACCGAATGGTATACCAGAAAGAGGGATTTGTCAATATTCAGTAATCATTATAACAATTTTACGTAATATTGGTAATAATAAAGTATTCAGTATATACTGTAGAAATACAGTAATAACACATTTAGCCTTAAAATTCCTTATGACTAATGAGCCTGTCCAAATGATCGTGAAGTGTATTTTTACAAAGTTCAAAAGATAAAAGATCATAAAACAGTAAATGGGATAAAAATCAAAGCAAACTGCGAATTTTATTAACCGGGCATAAATTCCACTCTGATAAATTTTATCTTTCTAATTTTCTTAATAAAAGAATGATACATTTTTACCGTGTAGATTTTCAAATAACCAGATTTACCATATTTTTATATCTTCATCTTACATTGCCGGTATCATTAGACTGATATGAGTGAAGAATTATATGATTATTTGTAGAAAAAAACATTTAAAAATATGTTTAAAGCTGAAAAGGATAGGTAAAACAGTAGAAAAAGGTAGATAAAATGGCTTTATGAGGGATTTTAACTGGGCAAACGATTTAACCCACTACACCATGGAGACTGATTATCTAGAATGATGAATGAAAATAAGCTGATAAATAACAGGCAATTGAAGAGTATTCAGTTGGAAGTGCTTCGTTATTGACTGAATACCTTAAGTTCAAGGAAAGCTACCCTCTGTGAATATGGAATTGTGACAGTTAATTCGTTATCGCCTACCGCCTACCGCAGTTATATCCCATGGTGTTTTAAAGTTTGTTTCCCTTTCAATATTGTTGTTTTCAACACTACTAATGAACAATTCTCAATCATTTTTTTTTTAAATCAAACCATAGTTACTGATAGTTTTACTTTTTTCAACAATTGTTTTTACTTTGAACGAGGTCACTTTCTGTCCCAGAAAAAACATTTTCATGTAAGGTTTGATACACCAGTATTCAGAAAAGTGGGGGCTAAAAATCAATGTTAATAAAACTAAAATTTGCGTTTTTGAAAAAAGAAAGCAAATTTCCTATCCAGTTGTATATTGAAAATGAAAAAATTGAAATTGTTGATAACTTTGTATAGCTTGGTATTAAATTCACGTATACTGGAAACATGGTAAAGTCAAGCTTGATATTAAAACGAAGTTGTCACTTTTTGATTCAATGATTGTGCCTATTTTAACATATGGAAGTG
>JAUMHA010392096.1:3834-40407 GCA_032359765.1 Saxidomus gigantea
TGAGCTGAGAAACGTTGAAGTGACAGATGTTGTAGAAGTCTGCTTCATCGTTAAAGAATCATGCTCTGACAGAACAAAAGATATTCATCCTGTAAATAGCACACATTTATTTTCAACTTTTCTACTTTTCTTCAATTTAAACAAAGTTAAATGTCTCAGGTTACATGGTACTACTTTTGATTTTTTTAATACACATTGGTTGCTTTGCTTTACTCATAATGAATTCAGTTTATAAAGATGATAGCACTCTAGCAAAATTAGTGCAGATTTCATGCAAAATTGTTAGTGGTTGATTCTCCTGTGATATAATGCAGATTGGTATAAATTGTTTTTCAATTTTTGCGGAAATGTAACTTAATTTGCAACATCAGTTCTATCTCATTTGGCTCTGCTGTTGTATGACAGATTTAATTCCATTGATGGACGCTCTGCTTAATTCATAGCCGTCATCAAATGGTATTGTTCTAGCGATCATGTGACCAGAGACTTAGACTGTGTCAAGTGGAGGCTTCTAGAGTGTCCCTACAGTCATACGACAGCTACAGACTGATTGAGGGCATTAAAAGTTTGCCGGCAAATTGAAATCATTGATTTGCCACGGAAATATTCCAGTGTTTCTGAGTGATAATTGTGATTGTGGAGTATAGTGAGACTGTACAAATATTATTGATAAATTGCACATTGAAATATACTGTAATATAACTGTTCATTGCATTTTATCAATAATTCTTTTGTTATTAATAATCTCCACTGGATCATTTAGCGAGAGGTAAGCTTTTATCTGTAACATTGTTCAGTTTGTGTTGGATTCACTTCGTCCTTGTTTATTTTATCTCCAATCGCGCTGTTGAGAAACACTTTTAGTTTCCTTTTATTGTATCGTTACACAATGCAAAATGTTTGTATAGGGCTGAACCGTTTAAGTATTGAAAGTTCTCAAATAGAGATATCATGCTTTTCTAAGTGACTTTAGACTTCCTTTTGAAGGATGTTTCAATTTGTAACATTTCAATATGAAGTTAAAGGGAACTTTGAAAGAAGTTATTCAAGATACAAGTTTTGAGTTGCATTTTTAGGAAACTAGACTAAAAAATCTTATGACAAAGAATAAATAGATATTTTAAAGAAAAAATGTGATAATAAAAAGAGAAAAAATGCATTTCACACAAAGTCTAATCACCTACTGTTTACAGTGTTACAACATAGTGCAACAATACAGCAATCATTAATGTTTAATTAGATCGCTATGATGCATTGCCTCAGGAATAACTTCGGTATTGAATGCTTATTAATGAGAAAGTGTGTTCTGTTGTTGCACATAAACTATGTGTGGTATTGAATTTAATGTGTAATTTGGTTGATGTTAACTGTTGAAGATTTTGTATCGAAAAAAGAATTTGACCTTAATCCCATTTAAGATTCTTGATCGCTGTTTTTTTGTCAACAGGATAATGTCCACAAGTAAATATATCCTGTTTGAACATGGTAAAATGACCAAAGAAGGTTGTTAAAAATGTAAGAGAGCAAACAAAATAATGCCATGGTTGAAATGTTATGAAATGTTATAATCAGGGGAGACAACTATTGCACCTCTTATAGTCCATTGTACAGGTTGTCTTTCTTGAAAAGAAAAAAAAATCTTTTTCAGCAAATAAGGTTTTTCATATATATTAGAAATAATGCTAATGATCATTGCAGATTGAAAGGGGCGTTTTGAACTCAGCTGGATTGAGACGGACAAGGTAGGTCCCTGGATTGGAGATGTTATGCATCTCATTTTGCATGAGGAATGATTATGTCCACACAATTTTCATGTTGAATATATTGCATGATATTCTGATTTTCAAGAATTTGTTTTATACTTGGTTTTGGTTTAGATGCTTGAATTGGTATAAAATGTTTGTATTTTTCTTTCATGTTATGATTTCATGCTATTTTATGGTTGACTAGAAACTGTGTGCTAAACTGGCATGGCCTATTTATAACACCGAAACAATACTGTAATGGTTTCAGGGTTACATGTTTGCTTCTGAATGAATATTCCACTGCTAGCCTTTGTGTAGTCAGAAGACCTAGTATATCCTAGTCTGAAACTAATCCATAGGTTTGCAAATTTATCCAAAAGTATGCAAAATAATAAAACTGAGCACTTTGGATGTCTGCCTTGTAATGTTGTTTTTGTCCTGTTCTTAACAAACAATCCTCTGTTTGACAGGTACTATTTATAACTTTGCTTGTACATTTCACTGTCATCTTCATATTTTATTTTTAGATTTTCATGTTTGTTATAGCACCTGTCAAATAGCAAAAACAGTTGACGTCTGCTGCAAATTTCATCAGATATTTTCAGCCATATTTATTGCATTTTTAAAACACCAGATAGTTTTCTTTACAACTTTGAAAAATAATTTCTTGTCATCTGATGGCATGTACCCTATATTTGAACCTGGACAAAAGATATTTTCAAACAACAACAGTAATGACTGGGAAAACTTGAACAGAGATGTTTGGGTATGTAGCAGTATGCATTGTTTTATATCTGTAAGGGAGCCAAGTTAATTACACAAAGTTGCATTGCTAAACTAAGAGTTTGTTCCCTTTGAATTTTGTCAGAAATGGGCTTCCCTTTTCTGCTACTGACCATGCACCCCCTAAAAGTCTCAAGGGTTGTGCAGTTAAAGCAAAAAGACAAAGAAAAACAAAGTTCATAGTTTATATAAACGTCTGCCAAACTGATAACTAATCAGATAAGGTTCACTGCTTACCTTTACAGAAACATAACTCATCATCAAACTACTGCTTATCAACATCTGGCTTGTGCTGAGGCTCTAATGGGGGGTTAAAGAAGTAGGAAACAAATGAAAATTTCAAAAGCCTATATCAGTATTCAAAAGGAATTTTTCTTCTCTTGTCATAACTGCATTACTGAAGATCACTGAAATTTTTTTCAACTTTTCTTCAAATATAACAAAAAAGAGTCATAATATAACTAACTACTGCAAAGGCAGTCTATGTAACTTATTTCAGAGTAGTAGCTCAGCATAGCAGACTCTGGTATGGGAATAGATTCCCGAGAGGGTTGTATCTTGAGTTTGCTATGGAAATGAAGTATTTAGTCAATAAATTCATCATTTTTCCTTAATCGGCCAACTTCTTAGCAATGGATTATTGATTATAAGGTTGTAAATGTTCCCTTTCAAAAAAGTGCGTAATTGCTAGTGAGTGTTTAGTATACCCATGGGTAACCCCTCCACTTGATGAAGTGGCAGGTTCAGAATTTTGTACCTTCTGATTGGGTGAATTTCGATACCATCTGACCCCCAGAGACGTAGATGGGTCTAATTCATGCCAGATGCACGCCTCTCCTACATTTTCTGACTGAAACGTTTGCCTGTTGTTATATAGTATATCGTTCTTGTGTTCATTGTTGATAAGCCATTTGTTTTCTGATGCTGGAAGACGACAGTTACCTAGGATTTGCTTATGATCCTAACATGTCTGTGATGTGGCAAGCAGGGACTTTAGGAGCTAAACCCTTGGTAAAAACTTTTAAACTTTCTTCCTACTGCTTTTCTTTTGAGATTCCCATGTCAGACATCTTGAATTTGCTAGTTTTTTGTAATGTAGGTCAAACATCATTTCATTTTGGCAGATATTTACTTTTAAAAGGTTCCTTTTTGATGAAAATATTATGATTTTACAGCTAACAGAAATAAAAAGAAATTCCTAGAAATGTGGAATTTTTACAGTTTTACTTTAAACTTTCCTATTAAGTTGTAAAAACATAAAACATACATGCAAAAGAACAACGCAAGTCTTTTCTGTACTGAGAGTCTGTAGCAGACAAATTTTTTTCTGAATATGGAGAGAAGATTGGCTTCACCATATTCCAAATGATTTTGTCTAAAACACTGCATTCCGAATGTTTTAATTTAAAACAGTACTCAGTATTTTTTTAGTTGACAAATTGAATCCCTCCTTTTGCTAGTTTGATGCGTGTGTTAGTTCTGTCTATGAAATTACTCTGTATCTATAATCAGATATTTGCATGAGATATTTAGTTAATATTTCGCAGCAACCACACTAATTAGTAAACTGTCCTTTTGTCTTTAAGCTACTTTACATCTTTTCTTTATTTTTCAAACAGCTAAAAGGTTCTTCAGAGTAAGAATTTTATCAAGAAAAAGAGTTTGAAGAAGGGAGATAATTGTGTGGTTGCTGTCTTACTGTTAGTTTGACTTTATTCTCTGCAGCACCCCCTACACCCATGTAACATAATATTTAAACAGTAACTGAACTCAGACTGCATGTTGGAAATCTGACAGGATTTTGTTTGACAAAGTGCATTTAACAAGTAACATATAAATTACTTCCCTTTGAACATTTATATTTTATGGTATACCCAAGTAACTTGTTCATATAATACCAAAAAGAGAATGGTTAATGTTCATTCAACACTGAAAAGCAATACTTGATTTCCTAGGTGTGTATCTCCGATAGTTTATTTTCAAAATTCCTGTTTTATTTTTGAATATCCAAATTGCGTGAAAAATCCAAATAGTAAAATTGCATATAAATCGATGTAAGTCTTTTAACAGCCTAAATCTGTTAGTATAAATAAAAGGCTAGTATCTTTACTTTGGAATTATTGGCAAATGAATTTATGCTGCTAATGGTTACAAAAGAAGATGCACTGTCAATTGGGCATGGTCTCACACATACTTACAGAATATTGGTTTCCTAGGCAACCATTAGAAAATCACAGAGAGGCAGAGAATCTCTCTTTTTAGATCAATTTGGATTCTGCCATTCACAAAGACATGGCAGGCCTGTTAAACATGTATCTTACGCTATTAACTCAAAACAAAAAGCTTGGAATTCCTACAGTAAATGGTGCATCATCAGCATTACAGATTCAGGTTAGTGGTTTTATAACTGTTTCCAGTATCTGCTTTCCATTGTATTGTTGTTCATCTATTTTTAGCAGTAAGTCGACCTCCATGTGACAGTTAATTACAGAGTATCTGGAAAGAAGATTGTGCTGATTACACGTCACAGTGATACACGGCTGATTTAAACACATGCATGACATATATATGTTAGAGCTTAGTTGTGTAATTACTCTCATGCTGTGCATTATTATGAATTCAAGGCAACATACATCCATTACACTCCCATAACAGAATCCATACCCACCATGAGAGGAAATCAGATGTCATAAGAAGCATGCTTCCTTCAAAATTTTAACAGTTTGGGCATTATTTCAAACTAAGACAATCCAAACACCCTCATGTTACAGTCTGTGGATACTTGTTCTAAGAAACAAGTTTGCCTAGTATTATAAATATCTGTTTATGATGATTTTAACCTTGATATAAAAATAATGAGGGAAGGTTATCAGAGATTTCCATAGAATGCGCAGTATAATTCCATTTCGTATTTTGGAAAATGCATGGATAATACCCTTAATTATTTGTTCATGTAAATGCCCTTCATAATTAAAAATCCTCTTTTTGGAGGGCCTTCCCAATCACCAAGTCAGAAACTCCTTCATATTTACCTCCCATCTGCATCCTCTATCAGGTAGACATACATTTTTACTTTGTATGCAAGTTGTCAAAAAAATTAATAGATAAGGGGATTTTCATAATTCATCAGATGGTTAGGATTTTATCCACCTGTAAGATAGGATTACTGCATCAATTGTTTGTTCCTGTCAACACTAGCAGACTTCTGCACACACTCAAGTGGTGACCTCCTGGACTGCAGTCCAGTACACACTCAAGATGACACCTAAGGAATTTCCAAGATATTAGCCTTAGGCATCAATCAAGGGGATCACTGATTAGAAATATACATGAAGGCATCTGGTATTACATAAGTGTTGATCATATCATGATGGACCAGTGGTTTTATAACCAGATTACTTCAGCTTCCTCCAGATAAGTTGACCAGTTGCCTTTTGACCATCTCTGTGTTCATACTGGAATTCTTACTTTAGTTTGAAATGGAAGGAATGCTTTTACAACAAGGTATCCCAATGGAGCAATACTGCTATCCTGGCATACAGCAGGTATAATTTCTTAACTCTTGCTTTTGAGTTTAAGTAAAATTACATACACTATGTCTTGTATAATTATCAGCCGTATATATAAACGTTATTCTCTGCCATTATTTTTGGGTCAGTTCTGGACTTGCTTGTGCAATTTGTCTGGTTTTCAGATTTTGTTTCATGATGATAAAATGTATTGGCAGCATATCTGTTTCCCTCAAAATTCATCATTTTCTTCCCTTACCCTCTTGTATTCTGTAATATAATAGTTAATTGAAAAAAAGAATGCCAGAATTTCTAACAATTGTGGAAGAAGAGTGTTTTTGATATATTGGAGAAGTTGTAGTCTTTTCTGAATATTACATGTCAAAGATGTTTGATAGATAGCTGGAAGAAGTCCCTTAACCAGATTTCAGTATTGATTGAATCCGTCTTACTGTTCACCTCATTTACTTCATTTATTCATGTCCCAATGTCTTAGATGCTGACTTTAATTAAAACAAAGACAGTGTAAACAATGACTGTCTGATGAATTAATAATCATTTTAGGATAGAAGGCTTACAGAGGCAGTAGGCAATGTAATTACCCCTCCTCATGCTAATTGCTTCTCTGGCTTGCAGTTACAAATATGGCCAAATTTTGCATTATGCATAGATCCCTAAGGATTTTTTATATTGATTGACTTTCAGGCCATAAAACTTTTAGATTAATTGGTATACCAGGCTGTTGTAGCCTCATGATTTCTGGTATACTGTGTTCAATTGTAATGTATGTCCCGAGGTTTAGTTTTCAATAGAATGCTTGGTTTGATGGTTGCTCAGTTGAACATGGAAAAAGATGTCTGTGTTGGGACATCTACTGTTACAGTAGAAGATTGCAAGGTTTGACTTGGATTTACACTAGTTGCAATTTCAATGTTTGTATTGATACCACATGTCGGATATTATTGCATATTGTTGATGTAATTTGATTTGATTCTTTTTGGAGTAATTCAATTTTTGTCTCCGATGTCAAATAGAAGAGAAACAATCATCAAAATATTTCTCAGTGGTGCTTTTTTCATGAAGTGTGGCATGCAGAAATTGTGATAGTTCAATCAATATCTGTAGGAAATGGTTATAGGAATTAAATCAAACAACTGGTAATATCAGAGGAAATCTACCACCATGACTAGACATTTGCAGACAAATTTGGTTACTTCATCACTCCGAAATACGTAGACTGCCAAATTAATACTTCCAGTAACTTGGAGTGTGGTCCTATTGTTTTCGCTTTCCTTCTATGATTTTATCTGGACATTTTTGGTATTTGTTAATACCACAAAATGGTAGCTTGTAATTAGGGTGACAAATTTTATTCATTTTTCCTAAATGTCAGACATTTTCCTGAATATATCAAAAAGCAATTTACTCAATTATGAGAAATAGCTTTCCCTACATGGAAATGTCAGATGTTTGGATGTTGGCAGATCTGACTTTACCCACACTGGGCATATTAGAACTAATTCTTGGCCTCTTTTGTCATAACTAATTCATGTCATTTAATCTAATTGTACCCAGATAATTTGGTTTGGCCTTTCCTCTTTCTATACATGCAGCAATCCATTGTCTAATTGAATTAGTCTGTAATGGTCCAGTTTATGAGAATTAACATTCACAAGTCATAGAGCTATGGATATTTTGCCATTTCTGTCATAAATCATCTGTGAGACTTAGGGAACTGCAGTCATGTGGGTATGAGGATTTCTTTTACTTTCTGATTTTGGAACCATTGTAACAAATTAAAACTTTCACATAGTATAGGATTAAGATCATTCAAGAAGACTTTTTCTTGTATCATCCTGGGTCAGATTTATCAAGAATCACGGAAATGAATGAAGCAGGAAAATGAAGTTTTAAGTAATATATTAATAAGAACAATTATGGTACTGTTATGTGATTGTTATTCATTGCAAAGTTATGAAAATAATTGAAGTATCTTAAGTGGTCCAGGAAGCGTGAGGATCTTGACTATAGTTGGATCAGGATGTCGCAACTTGTACCAATGTACATGTGTTCAAATGCTTACAAGTGTCTTTGTTAGCGTTATAACATTATTTGTCACATTTTAGTTGTAGTCTTTGAGTTGTGCATGATAGAAAAATGGAATTACCGAGTGTAGGAATCTCTCAAATTGTATGTCGTAGACATTTATTTTTTTGAAAACTGTAATGTTTATTTTTTGAAGTTATACTGTTGTTCATAGTTTTTGCACTAACAATTGTTACTGTACTGTTGGTCTTGTGTTACTTGACTTTTCTGTGTATATATAAATAGAATATGGAGGATGCCTGTTGATAGATCTATCACTGTTTGATATTTGTCGAATGTGTTTTGGCAGCATGTTTTAATTGAAGTAAACAATTCATGAATGTCATAATATTGTGACATAGGTGTCAGTAAAGCACTTTGCATGGTTGTTATATTAATATACAGTTTGTATGAACTTAGTATTGACATTTAAAATATATAGAAATTCCTATGTTTTAATACTACATCATTTTGATTAATTAAAACATATCAGAGAAGTCTTTAATGAATGTTTAATTACTATTCTGGAATATTCTGCAAAGGTAACTGATTTGTTCTGTTTTGCTATTGTTAAGTATTTGCCTTTCCATTCTGTAAGTTACACCAAGAACCTTTAAGAAACCCAGATTTTGCCAATGATAAGGTTTCAGAGTATTGCTATCAATTTACAATTCAAATGACATTTTGCAGTACATGTACAAAGTGAACAGATTTAATAACTGCAATAGAGCTTGTAAAATAGCAGGAGAGCTGGTAGAAGTAATATTACCGGAACCAGTCTGAAGTTTCAGTATGAATGAACATTTAGCTTAACCATACCCTACATAATCTGTTAGAAAAGGCCATGTCAGTTTTAAAGCAGCCATTCTGCCACAGTTGTAGCTAATATTCATTATTTTCAGAGCCCAAAAGAAGCTGTCATATCTTCTAGTCATGCTAGACACAATTTATGAATTCTTGTAGAATTGTGTTAGGTTGCATTTTAAAATTGTTCTTCTTTATGTCATTACAGCACATGGTGCAGAATCAGTTACCCCCGACATACCAGTATGCTCAAACGCCTGGGCTTGAAGAGTATCAACCAGTCATGGTTCAAACTCCAGTCTCCTCACTTCCGGCTGAGTTCAAAAGTGACCCGTCAGTTTTCACAACCACAGCCATCACTTCGGTGACAGCGAATGGGGGCGTAGAGCAGCAGACGGTAAGAGCCAGGGGAAACTTAAATGTACGTGGAAGTATTTTGATATTTCTAGGCATGGTTTGCGGTGGTGGACTAATGGTGGCGGCATGACCTGCAGTCTGTATGTAATTAGATAGCACACTAACGATTTGTTTGATATTACCATTGTTTGGTGATGTCTGTAAAATTTGTTCCAGAAAGATACTGTACATGTGCAAGTACAGGAAACTCTCAGGAAGTATCCAAGCCTGATAGGCAGTTTCAGTCTTGCGATCAAATTTTTGTCTCGGAAAACTAAGGTTTCATAATATTATGAATTTCATTGTCTTGTTTTTAGACTTCATCAGTTTTCATACTGTGACTTTATATACAGTAGAGCACTTTTCTAATTTAGTTACATTCATCAAATTTTGGAAGGAGATGATGATTACCCATATTATTCCAAAAGATTTAAGATGGGGGAGCAGTGTTTGTTTTATCGATTGGAGAATTTCTCTTAAAGATGTTGGGAAATATTTCATTAGGACTGTGTATTGGACTGTTTAATGATTAGCTCTGAGACTGGGAATTTGTTTTCGACCAAAATTATTGCTTGATAGATTTTGGTTGGATACTTAAGGTGGTTTTCCTGCTGGGAAATAAAAGCCCCCCCCCCCCGCTCATCAGTTTTGTTTATGCTTCACTAAGTCTTGTAGTTTAGCATTTATACAGGATTTGACCATATTAGTTTTTGCTTTTTGTTGGTACTGGGCAAAAGTTTGAATATATTGTTAACTCAATTTTCCTACTAGTGCTAGAACATTGAAATAAAGTAAGACCTTATTTTGATAAAGACATACAAGTATTGCTTTGATGGAAACCATTACATCCATCTTTCATTTCTTCAACAAAATATGGTTTCTCTGTTGAAAAAGTCTCACAGCTGCCAGACACATATGGAATTGTGGAATATGCACTTTTTGCTTTGGATGTACTCAAATAAACACTGTATTGTAAAAAAATAACAAGAACAAGATAGGCTGAACCTAATATCCATCTTTGTTTCTTTGTCAAAATAACCTTTCAAAGATCCTGAATCAGCTGAGGCTATAGATGACAATATGATTAAAGAATTAGAGAGTGAATATCCTGTCTACTGTTTGTGGAAGTAATTAGCTAGAATATCTGATATTGCTAAGGGGCATGCTAATTATGACACATCCTGGTATAAACTAGGTTGACACTGGCAGTACCATATGTTTACTGTTGGATATTAAATCAATACTAACATCATATAGACAATAGAATCTCTTCATTATCACATTCATTTGTAGTTAACCTTTTCCATTGTGTTAACACTGCCTTTATTTTGGTTTGGATTTCATTACCACTTGTACTAGACTATAACCAGGAGTACTAATTATGTTATACTTTACTAACCAGAAACCATGTGGTGAAATGTGACCAACAGAATTCTGTAGAACAGTTTCAGAAATATACATGTTTAGTTTTGTTTGATAAAATTTTGAAAAAAAAGGGCTGAAGGACATGCACTTAGAAACCATGCAGTTAAAAGTGAGGAAACATTTATTCTTTGTTTAAAATCTTTGCAGTAATTTGTAATGGATTAGAAGTGACATGTTTATTAATAAAATGTATCGAGTGAACATTTTTTTTATGAAACCTTTTTCCAAAGCATGAAATAGGTTTTCCTGTTACATTACATGAAGTCATAGAATAATTTATAAAAGTGCTTTGACATTTTGTCAGCCATGGGAAAGTCAGTCTAGTGTTGAGCAATTTGTACTAACATAATACTGTGACATTTTCAGTAATGTTTTAGATAAGTGTTATATTATGGAAATGTAATATAAAATTGTTGTTTTATTCAGAATAACTGTTCTTGCCTGTTTCCTGCTAGAAAATGTTCAGGTGTGAAGTAGCCCACGTAGTTTAAACAATTACACAAAAATTTCCTTAAAATCTAAGTAATATAGAATCTACTTTAGTTGTTTAATAAGTATACATGAAAAGGTTCAGAAATACACAATGTTAATTGTTACCAGTTACCATAAGTATATTTAAGTTTCCTTAAGTGCAGAATAAATTTCCCCGTAAACGAATTTTACATGTTTTATTTGTATACATGCAAGTACATATGTTTTAAGGTCTACTTTATTGTGTTTTCAGTTATTTACTGAAATATTTTTCTTCAACTTTTTTTTTATTAAAGAGTTTTGCAAGTTGATACAGCTGACTGGTAACATTTATGCACTAAAAGTGTTTAACATGTAAGATTATAAGCATAGAACCTATTGTTCAGGATATTTGACGGATATAAATAGCATAGAGTAGGAAACATAAAGACTTCCTGCTGCTTTGAAATTGGCTTTTTGCATGCGAGGTAGCCATAAAAATGCCTTTTAATGGGCTACAATGAAAATTAGATTCCCAGAATGGTTTCTGTGAGAGTTATTGTTACTGTATCTGGTTTGTTTTAACACACCTTTGTATAGAGTTGTGCTACTGCATCTGTCATGTTTTGACACACATATACATTTGTATCTAATTTCTTGCAACTGCATCTGTTATGTTTCAACACCTATAACTTATTGTATGCTTTTCATCTTACATAGCAGACAGATCTAGTCGAGGGCGAAGCAGTGCCACAGCAACAAAGTCCAACAGAAGCCGGCTCAAAAGTGGAAGCCGTTTCACCGGGTGCAGCACAAGGACCAAAGAGATTGCATGTGTCAAATATACCATTCAGATTTAGAGAAGCAGATTTGCGGAATTTATTAGGGGTAGGTGGAAAGATACCTGTTCAGTTTTTCATTTGTCTTGGTTTCAGTAAACATTCATGTCTTATAATACAAGTTGGTTACCGGCTACACAACATTCGATTATACGCTTGAAGAAATATTCCAATTATCTGGGAAAATACCCCTATTTGTGTTGATTTAATATCTGGTTGATTACCTGCATCTGGATACCGTTTTATTTCTTTGTGTGGATAAGATTGCAAATAAAAGCAAAGATTGCTTGAAATTAAGAATTCTATACTTGTAAGAAAATTACAATAAACCAGGAACTTGGTTTTGTTAAGAAATGTGAACTCACAAAAGTGTTCCTGAAATGTGTTTGATTAGTTTGATAATTGGCAATAATTTGTACATTGTAAACTCTATATATGAATATGGTGCTGTAAACAGCAATATGACAGATATACACCTGTTCCTCACTTACTGCTAATAAGCTGACTGGTCATCATCTATTGCAAGTAGGGGTAGTTAGATAAAAAAAAGTAGATTGTGAACCTGCACACGAAACACACAAAAACCTTATGATTTTCATATACTTGTGACGATTTTCATATACTGGTGGCCAGGTCTATTTCTATACATATCACAGTTTATAAATATTTTATAGATACATTCTTCCCTGTTTGTCTCAAAGCTTATTTAAATTTAATAAATATTTGAGTAATGGAAAAAGTAACCTAAAATCTTATTATACCAGTTGCATTAAAGAAATAATCTTCTTGTACATTGCAGCAATTTGGACCTATTTTAGATGTAGAAATCATTTTCAATGAACGCGGTTCCAAGGTAAGCTATTTGTTGTTTTGTAAAAGAATTGTTGTCCATCCTCAAACTTGAGCAAAGCAAAAAAGACCGTAGACAGACATTTTGCCAGAGAATGTTCTGAAAGTTGAAGCAGGAGCCGAGTCTCTCCCAGGCCCAATATCTTGCTTGCTCAGATGGAGGCATACAGTACAAAAACAAAGTCAGTCAGACATGTGGAACTTTTTATTGTTTGACAATTTTAAACAAATACCGCAAAAAAGACTCGCATTTGACTGATAATACTTTCATGGTAAACAAATTTTCATCTTGGAAGCGATTGAAATTTCATCATTCAGAGAATGTTTCGTCATTAATAAAATAAAATAAATTGATGAACATTAATAACGGAGCGGAAAAATAAATACATGTATTGAAGCAGTTTCCTTTCCAAGATGACTGTTTGTTGTCTGAATACAGCTAATATTGATAACATGTACAGTTAAAAAAAAAAGAAAATAATTATATTCCAGATGAAATAAGCTACTATGGTAAATTAATTGTTACATGCAATGGTGTAGCATACATATTAATGACAGCTGTATTCAGTTTTGATATTAAACATTGCATAGGGCAGAAAGAGCTTTATCCGCTAGAAGCATAATGTGTAGATAGACTCTTCCAGCTCTAATATTATTTTACATAAAATACAATTTTAAAGTATTTTTAATGAAAGTTCATTTTTAAAGTATCATTTTAGCTTTTACCGTAATTGAATATAATTATAATTTTAGTACAGCATTCAGTCTGTGACAGTGTGAGTGCTCTGAAATGTATTCAGAATTGTTAAGAAATCATTACACACTATTTGATGAATAATTTCAAGAAAAGTTTGTTCAAAGACTTCTGAATTTTGCAAACCTGTGTCATTTTCATAAAAAAAGTTTCAATTTTGTTCCTTGTTAAGGACAGAGTTTGGCACACCACTGAATATGAATGAACCTTTGGAGTCTTTGAAGGACTTTTGTTCAGAGAACTTTATATCACATTCTGCACCCTACTTCAAAAAGAAGCAGAGTATGTTGAAATAGAAACACATTCGTTAAGAACAATTTGGAAGGCACAAATATTCTGGGATTGCCTAGACTGTTTTCTGTAAAGATGCCTCTTTTATCATATAATTGTTTTTGATAGAAAGAGAGGAACATAATTATTTTCATGTGCATGGAATGTGATATAAGTTGCTCTTTGTTATACAATGATTTTGCAACTTTGATGTTCCCAAAGTGTGATTATTATGTGTGGTATGCTTAGTTATAAGGTGACATCTTAGTATATTTGTCTTGAAGCAGATTGAAGCAAATTTACCATTTGGTTGATAAAAAAATACTTTCTGATGTAAATTGTGCATAATTATGATTTACAGATCTATAAACATGGCTTTTGAGATGTGACGTAAAGATTCTTGGAATGTTTCCCAAAATGTTGATAAGAAAATTTTCAAAGAAAACTCCCAAGTACCACATGTAATAATGACACTTTTTATGATAAATATTAAAAGAGATCTCTGCTTATATGTGATATTTCTATGTGTAAATATATGTGTTACAATACATGCCAAATCACAGCAATTGTGTACTCTCTGATTGTTGTGTGAGCCTGCAAGTACCAGAATAGATATGTGATGAATGTATACCCAAGATGCTGCACATATGTGTTTCTGTGATGTGTGAATGTTTGTTAATCTCTGTGGGGAGTGTTTGTGGCTGTGTCTGTCTGTGTTTGTTATATGTTTGTGATGTTTATATATTTGTGTGCTAGAGATCACCATGCCAAATGTTACATGTTCTATTACCTTGTGGGGGGTTTCATTACATGAAACCTAAATAAAGTCAGCTACATTTTTGTATTTAGTACTTTGCCTGGTACCAAATATAGATTTGTAGATAGACTGGCGTAGACATCTCATAATGACTAAACTCACAAGGGAATATGATCTGTTTGGGTCTATATTTGTTTCAAGATGTGTGAATGGGTGTGGTGTTTGTGTGTCTGTCCGTTTGTTTGTGTTGCAGCTGTCTTTCAAGCATGTAGATCGTGACGCTTACTTAGGCACTGGCATGTTCAAACTGTCATGTCAAATCAAGCAGATTCATGTTTCTTATCTATGTAACTCCTTGTTTAACTTCAGATGACTATGTACTGTCATGTATTATACAATCAGAGGCATGAGTAATATGTTTTAATTTAAATGACTGACTATGATTATTACAAAGATACATGTATTGACATTGATTCGTTTGCACGAATTTTAATGCATGTTTCCTTATTTTTTTCCTTCGTGCATGTAGGGATTTGGTTTCGTAACTTTCCAAAATAGCGCAGACGCTGACAGGGCACGAGAGAAACTGAACGGTACAGTGGTTGAGGGACGCAAAGTTGAGGTGCATGTATATTCATTATTTTGTCGTAGCACAAGACACTTAAAGTCCTTTTATACCTCAAACCTGTGCAGTATAAAGAAATGCCTGTACATCGTTGTAAGTGTTTGTTGTATTGCCTTGTGTGTATGAAAACTATACGCAGCTCGTTGGTTTTCAACCCCAATGTCAGTGAAAAGTTTTATACCTTCTTTTTTCATCATTATGATCACCTAGGCAATGTATGGGTGCATTTTGAGTTGAAGTCACCACTGATGTATTTTACTTGCGAAAAATGCCTTCAATGTACTACTGAGTTTTGTTGGGAAAGTAATGTTTTATTTAGTGGAACCAAGATATGACATCTGTGTGCATTTTGGTTATGGAGTAGATGTTTTGTTTTCCTATATTCATGGCTGTATTTGGCACCAGTGTTTCCATTTATCTATCCGTGTTACTGATAATATCTTTATATCTGTTACCATGACTGTGATTTGACAGCAAAAATCTTAAATTTTTATTTCTTTGTGTGTATGGCATTTCTTCATTCTGTGCTGACTGTGTCGCAATAGTTAACCTGTGTTAGACATACGAAAAGGTTACACAACATCAACACTTACAATACGATTTTATTTATAAGGCAATACAAACCTAAGTTCTCTGGTTGTACCCTATAGGAGACATCAAGTAGGTAGGTGAAACCACATTTTCCATACAATTTTTGTATAGCTCATAATACTGTATATAACTTGGGAACAGATATTTCAAATAACTGGCCAGTTTCTAAAACAATTTCCAGCATTCAATTTAAAGCATTGCTTCAGAAAGCAGAAAATGTGGATTATTTCAAGAGTGGCCTTTAAGACAATTCCTTTTTTATGCAAGTTTAGAAGAGATTAGGATCTGTAATTCAAATTGAATTATTAATGGACAAAAAAGAAGACTGCCAATTGAATCAGGAGGAGAAAAGAGGAAATTTTAATCAGAAAGAATAATGCCTTGGTATAGCCAGTAGGCGGTTCTGAATTCAGAAACTGCCCTAAGTTTTTGGTTGAATTGTCACAGCCCCATTTGCTGATATGTGTAATGGGTCAATGATTTTAAAACACTTACTCCATTGCTAAATATAAGCTGTTATTCTGTGATGATATGATTATATAACCATTTTCTAGTTGTAGCAGATGTATGAAATATATACTGATAGCATGTAAGTTCTGATACACTGATATTGATTCCAAAGGAAACATTCTATTACACAGTCCTATCTATAGAATGACTCTCTAAGGTGGTATGAAACAGACACATTAATTCTAGCTAATATGCTAGAATTATTCAAACATTTAGTACCAGTTGCATATTTCCCTGGGGTGAACTAACTCCAAACAGAACTCCCATAGCATAAGGCATCTGTGCTGTTATTCACCTCAGTTAAAACTTTCGGTGATAAATATATTCTTAAATGTTACACAACGCTGCCATTCAGATCTATCTGGGTGGTGGTTTCCTGCAAAATAATGGAAAATTATGGGTATTGTTGTAGCCTTTTGCAATAATGAACGTATTGTAAATGAAAATTTGGCATACAGTGACAACCTTGCCACTTATTATGCCAGCCTTACCCCGGTAATGTCTGACTTCATTATGTGATGTTGTGCATATGAAAATACTTGCAGGTTATCTTGCCAGGAAACTTTCCTGAAAATGTTGCTTTTGGATCTTTCTTTATGAACCTAAAATTAGATATATGTAGGAGGTTTATAGCTCTGTAAAACATCTCAAGGAATTGTGTAAACATTCTGTGAACCAAGGTTACACATGGTTCGCCCTCTGTATTTATGTGTTTGGATGCATAAGAGGATTATGAAACATACGGTGCCTGCTTTTAGCTGATAAAAATGTTATTTGAAATATCTGTCTCCCAGTCTAAATTGTTTACATAACTGTAAAACTGATGTTCTAGAAGGATCATATCAAGCTTTCCTAAAATTTTCATCACTGAGTCATAAAGTTTGCTTATCTGTTAGCATAACTTTGTCAAGAAGCATAAGATTTAGAAATAACTTGTAGGATTTGTATACCTCTAGTATTTCCCCCTTTTTATACTAAGAAAGTTGGTTTTCTTTGCATTGCAATGAAAATGTAATTCTTTATACACGAATGCTGAAGGTTTTGCAAACAGATATTCTAATATTCATGAGAAACTCATAGAACTTGCCTTTCAGTAAAAGTTTGCCACCAAATCACTGTCGGACACTGCAAGTGTTATGTCGTTCCATTTGTTCATATTTCTATATGTCCAGATTGAAATTATTTTTTTAGAGTTTCTAGTACTTTTCTTCCATCAGTCAATCGGTTGGTCAAGTGTTTATTTAAGGTAACACATGACAGACGCTGAAACAGTGAATAGTTTTTAGACCAAAACTTTTTTTTTACACAATTCATTCCAAAGCTAAATAAGCCCCTCTGAGACTAACTGTCATTTGCTACTCTAATGCGATTAAGTTTTGGATTACTCTTAAAAATATCTGAAGCTTTGTTCTTGGATTTCAAGACTTTATGGCTATGTTTTAGTACAAGAAAAGTTGTATAATTTTGCAATATTTTAGGAGTTTTACACAGGAAACCAAGTAACTCTTCATACTTAACATTTCCGCTATCTTTTTTTAACAAAAGACAAGAAAAACATTTTATTAAGTATAAAAAATCCTATATTTGTAGTGATTGATTCTTGCCAAAAGTCGTCCCCCCCAACTAGATTTTGCTTAAGAAGATTCTTGATTCCTTTATACACATAACTATGTGTCTTGGATTTAAAGTTTTCAGCAGTCTTTTGTTTGAAGATCAGGACAAAGAAATAGCATTCTGTACAGCCCAAATCAATAGACAGTGATACTGTTCTGTGGGGATGCTTGGTAATTTGATTCTAGAGCTCATTTCACAGATATTGAGCTCATTTCTGACATGTAGTGGGAATAAAAAACAGTGATTTATAAATCAGCATGCCTGTAGGGATTCTGGTGGCAAACCCTGTATTCCAGACACAGCTTTGGCTCCAAAATTTAAATATAAGAAGAAAGACCCTCAATTTTTGGAATTTGGGATTGTTTACTGTAGTTAGATCTATGAAATAACACATTTTAGGTGCTTCTAATCCAAAAGCAGGTTTTGAAATGAAATGACATAAAAGAAAAAAAAAATTCTTTCATATTTTTGAAATTCCATATACTTTACTTTGTTAATTTATTTAATTATAAAAGGTAATGCAATTACGATTTCTTTTATTGAATGTATTTTTGCAAAAATTCTAAAGAAAATTAAAAAAAACCCCACTATTTTTGCGCTTACATATGTTAGGAAAATAGGAGTAGTTTGTCTGGAATAGGGGAATTGATTGGCAAGTGATTGTGATAAGACAGAATTTACTGTATTGGCTTCATGATAACAAAAGAAACTTTCAAAGAAATTGCTAAGTTATGATTACTTTTTGCAATTTCCATTTCTTTTGCATAACAATTTTCATGAAAGAGGGTATTGTATCTAGCTATCAGCAATATTCCAGTATCTCTATGATCTTCCATCATTCAATCCCATGTTCAGTTTTAATTTCGGAAAGGGGAGGGAGTGTTTAAAATACTGTTTAAACACTAAAGAACACTCTGAGCTGGCTAACCACAAACAAAACCCAAAACAGGATATGAGTGTCTTTAACCTGTGGGCCTGCAAACATGCATTTTTGCTACAACACACACCAGCTGTGTGTGATACTAAAAGTTGCTTGAAGCCACATAAAGGATACAGCACTTGGTTAGTTCTGAAAGTTTGTGATTTGCCATTTTATCTTGATGTGAGTGAAGTGTTTTTGCTCATTTTCTAAAAGTACAAGGTATTTATAATCATGTGCTATGCAATGTCTGTCAGCCTTAGATTGTTATCAGAAAACAAAATAATGTGGGTTTTCTCAATGTTAGGTTTCCACCCAATATAAACATCAGAAGAAAACTGGTGTCCGCAATCAAGACTTCTTGTCCTGACTTTTTTTGCATAAATATAAATAAGGAGTTAGGAGATAAAATACAGTTGTTGATAGCTATATACATAAAATATGGATTCTTTCCCAGTTGATTCCCAAGTTGCATTCTTTCTTGAAATACATCTTCATAGAAGACAGCTTATTAGACCGATTGGCTAGAATTTATGTCTTCTTTAGTGAAAATATTTGCTTTCCTATCCAAAATTAAGTGTTCACAGTTCTTGGCAGCCTTTCATGCAGTTAATAAATTTGCTGCCATTCAGTAGCATAATAACAGTCAGTTCTAAAAAGAAAATTTGTAATTGGAACATCATTTCAATACATGTTATATATGTGGAAAGCAATAAAACGAGGAAATATTTATAAAATGAGGAAAAATATGGTAAATGCACATTGCCCTATTTACTTAACCTGGGAAAGATTTTATATTTCTGTTCTGGAAAACTGGAGAATACCTAAAATAGCCAATGATTTTTTCAAAGTCAAATATAAGTAGTAATAAGCACCGGCTCATTACAGTGTCTTAAGTTTATGTACTGTACTTAAATAATAAGCATACTATATTATAGGCTGTCTGTTTATTTTGAACATTTTCAGTTGGTGTTTAATAAGCAAAAAAGAGAGAATAACATTAGCAGTTGAAATAGAATCCTTCCAGTTTTGCAGAATGACCCTCTTGTATATGTTGCATCTTATGTTGACATGTATGCTATGTTTGTATGTACTCAGATTTCCTTATTGCTAATGTCTTACCATCCTTCATCAGGTCAACAATGCTACTGCTCGTGTTATGACCAAAAAAACTGCTGTTGCACCTACTATCCCAAATGGTAAGACATCGTATTCATGAATGTTTTTATTATTTATTTCAACATTTGTTTGTTTGTGTAGACCATTTTTTCTTCAAAAAATTCAATATTATTACTTTACTGGGATGAGAACTTTTTCTCTTACACATTTTGTACTTTTATTTAAAAGATTGTGAAAATGCTGCGGGGGGGGGGGGAAAGCAGTATGGCTAGTTTACTGTCCATTTCAATTATAAGAAAAATGTACCAATAAACTGAAAGTAATGCCTTTTTTATGCCACGTAAAAGGATGAAGGGGATGTTAGTCAATCTTGAAAAAATTATGAAGGGGAAATTACCCATTCCTGGGGGGAAAAAAACCATACAATCTCATGCTTGGTTTGCCAATCTTTTTTTTCTGACCTCACACTTGATTGGCATTTTTTCTGGCACATTTAGCAAGAATTTTCAGACTTGTGATGATCTATTACATTGATATGATTGACATTTGAGCCTGTTAGACATAAGGTTATTATCTATGATACCAAACTAGGGAAGGACTGAATAATATATGCAAGAAGGTGCTAACTGAAGTAATATCTATATCAATTCTTTTACTCATAAAACCTTCCTGCTTTGAACTAGTTCTATAGGATGTGATGAATTACACCATTCTCTGATATTAATGAATCACCATTCCTTAATTGCTGTTTGTAGACATTTATTACCAAGGAGTAAGTTTTATAGATAGACTTCTGTAAGCAAAGTCACTGTAGGTCATATAGAAGCTGTGAAATCTTTATCCTTGCAGAAGACATATGGAAACAATTCTTGGATGTATGAGCTTTTTTCTGATAAGGGAAGTAATGTAATGGTTAAGGTGTCTGGCATAATACCATCTGGTGTTTATTCTTGTAAATTAGTACCAATACCATTACTTCAAGGCCACACAAACTTGTACAATTGGTCTGTTTTTAAGTTCCTTTAGATATATGCTTTTTTTCAGTCATTGCCTGCACAGCCCACATTCCATTACCTTTCCTTGCAAACATCAAGTTATATTTATTGTGATGGATGTTAAAAGATTAAAGTATGTGAAGTTTGTGGATAAAATGGCAGGCAGTGACATTATGTCACATTTCCATGTTTAATGTGACTTATGAATGAACGTTTGTTTGATATGTCCTCAGTAGAGTTGAAACAAAATGACTTCATCTTGTTCCTCTCTTATTTTATAGACAGGAAATGCTATAAAAACATATTAATTTGATGAGGCCTTCTTTGCTTTATTATATACCCTGAAACTTTAATGTCCTGTTGGTTTTGAATCATATCCAGAAAGATGTTTTTCATTCCTTCTCCTAGATGGAATCAGAGATAATTCCTTCAGAAATATATGATAACTGCTCAGCATGAGCTAATTTTGCTGGAAATTGGCAGAAGATTAGTTTAGAAACAAATATTTATCAGTAGGGAGACAGGAATGGTTTACACCTGCATACCAGCTTCACCTGGCTGGAGAGAATCCATCAATAATCAGATACTTCCCCTCCTGTTTGCCAGAAAAAGAAAAATCCTGAATAAAGCCACTGTTCAAATATGTGAGGTTAATAGAAAATCAAAATGATGATGTGTTTATCATGTCTTTGTTAAGATGGGAGGGGTGATGGCGGTCAATATCAGGCTACATGCCAAAGAAATTAGGATTGACATCAGTCTCAGCAGAAACAATCTTATACAAAAAAATGTTATACAAACGAAATCATAGCAGAGAAAAGACAGAAGTATTATCTTCATCATCTGTGAGTGCTGTCTAGGTAGGAAGTAAGCTCAGGAAATGTGTTCTTTATGTACCTGTCAAAGCAATTAACCAGGTGTCTGTCAAATAAATTAACAGTAATATAATTTCTGTTAAAATTACACTTAAATTTTTTTGCTCTTTTTTATATGGTATTAAAAGAAAAGAAAAAACATAGGAAATTCCCACTTAACTGGCACCACAAATACAATGTCTAGGAAAGTAGACTGAATGCCTTTAATGAAGTTTTTTCTTCTATTTTTGATTTATGGCTGTAGAAGAAACTATAGTATCTTTGGTATTTATTTTGATGCAAAGAATGGCTGTAGATTTTCCAGGGAATTGGCAAGAATATTAATCTTAATTTTGGGCTGGAATATCATGAATCATCAGTGTAATGAATTCATTTGGCATAACTTCTTCACAGAATATGTCAGAAATAATATAAATGTCAGGGTAAAACATTCTTATGTTTTCATAAGATTGCATGCAAAACCCTTGAAGTGCTTGAAAAAGATAACTTATTGGCCAATATTGACAGAATTATACTGGAAAAAGTGATATATTAAGACTTTAGCAGTTCCCCTGGGATTATATTTTATTGATTTCTTCCCTATGGCCTATGGCATGTTGTATGCTTTCAAAAGTATGTTGTCAGACTTGCCAGCAATGATCAAACAATGACCAAATAACAAACAAATTGGAATCTTGTGCATGGAAATGGGTTTTGGGAGTTTTTTTTTTACAAAGGCATTTGTAGACATTGCTGAACAACAACTACCATAATTCAGACACCTCTGTGCATTATATTGTATACATAATAATAATTTGATGTTGATTGGAAAATAATTAACCCAGAATGCCTTTCTTACTGTTCTGAATATTGACATAATATTGAAAATGCTCGCATCCCTGTCTGGGCGTTCTTAATTGAATAAATCTTGCAATTATTCTTGTGTGAGTAGATATAATGATTCTTAGAATTGCTAATTTTTCCCAACCCTCCAATAATACATTCTAAATACAAAACTTGGGAATGTAGTAAATCCATTGCATTAAACAGTAAATGCATTTGCATAAATGTGCAAAAATCTGCTATGCCCTATTGCAATAACTTGCCTGAATTTTTTCTGATATATCTTTTTTGACAATGTTTTGAATGAATGCTATTTCATAGTCTCTATTTATGTCTTTATTCAATGTAACTGCATGGTTGTTTAGAAGATTTCCTGTATGTGATATCATTTTGCTTTTAGTTATTTCACCAGTATCCGCAGCAGCGCTGCGAGGTGTTGCGTTGACGAGAGGTAGAGCTACGGCCCTGGCGGCACGTGGTGTTTACAATGCTGCAGCGGCTGCCCAGCTCCAAGCTGCAGCACTCAGACCAGCAACTGCACTACCTACTGCCACAGCTTTGCCATATGCCACGTAAGTACCAATATATCCATAGTGAAAAACTGAGGGTTTCATTCTAAGGGGGTTGTGATCATTTTCTAAAATTCCAAAGATGTGTTTAAGGATTCCACTGTTTGAAGATTAATTTGACAGAAAATAAGTTTTGTTGTTGTATATACACATTGAGATGAATGGCATTTCACTGACATCTGTTTGTTAGATTTCAACAACTGCTATAAGTTCTTACAAATTCAAAGGAGGACCCTGTTGAATCACCTACCATATTTCATAACATCTCAAGTAATTTTTTTCAGCATGATTGATTCATAAAGCTCAACATATTTCTGTTTTGCATTCCTTTGCCAAATCTTGTAGGCACAGATATACTCATTCTCATTTCTGTCAGTTCAGTATCATTATAAGGAACCAGTTCTTTATGCTATTGTGCTTTATAAAATGATAGCGGTCTTAACAAGCAAACATTAATTGTATTAACACCAACACCTATTATAATGCACAATCATATTGTCTGTACACACTTGTATGTGCTTTAGACATAGATGTTGTCTTGGAGGCTAGTCTAGCTCCTTTCGCAATACCAAACTCTTCTTTTTATTAGGGGATTTAAATAGTAATGACAAATAATAAAAGTCTTGCATATCTTAATTTCATCTCGAAATCAAATTTATTTTGAATATTGAAACCATGGGAAAGTGATAATTATAATGTGAGTGAACAATTTGTACAGGGGTTGTTAAATTGTCTTTTTCCATTAATTTTTTGCATCTATTTTTTCAACTGCAATTCCAGACAAAATTTGACAATTTTTAAAGAACCATTTCAAATAACCAGACTTCCTTATGAGGGCAGGGTTCCTTATGTGGGCTGGGTGGGGATTTTTTTCATTAGTGGAGCTAGGCTATTGGAAGGATTGAACCTTTAGTTTCCTGTTTGATATACTCTCATACTTTATGTTGTTATCTCTTTTGTTCTCTATGCAGTCAGAGGCTACAGTAAGTGGACACTTGTTGTGATCAGTTTTTATACTGTTTATTTTGTTCTGCTGTTCTTGATGTGCATCTTGAGCTTGGCTTGTGTAAAAGTATATTGTATCTCTACATTCAAGGAAGCTAGTGCTGAAATTTTTTCAAGAATTTTTTGTTGCACTGATTTTAAGTTTGGCTGTCTATTTTACGTTGTGACTGGTGAAGTCAATGACTCAGTCACTCATTCTTTGCAGCAGGAAGACATTTTTTTTAACAAACAGAGCCTGATGACAAAGTGCTTCCCTGTTATTGAAAGGGCCAATTAGCAGTTTTTGTATGTTAAGTGGGAAAGTTGTTACCAAATAAGCTGCCTGTAAAAATACGGTTGAAACAAGCATTAGACTTGTACACTACAACATCAGAAGTTACAAAATGTAGGTTTTTTCATTCCTGCACAACAAGGAAAAACATAATGGGACAAATAAATCATTGTAAACAATATGTAAAGTTTCAGTCATGGTACATACACAGACAGTACTCTTATTTTTGACACCAAAGATACCAATGTAATGTTTATTTTGTCTTTCTCCTATTGTATCAAATGGAAGACTTGGCAGGCTTTAACTGGGCACTGGTCAGATATTTACATTCATTCAGTACACTATAGAAACAAATATTAAGTAAAACCAGTATGTAGAAGAACGAAACAGAAGCTATGTTATACCCTGTCCTGTTGCATGCATGGAATGCCTGTAGGAAAGCATATTCAAATTCACAGTTATTCTTGATAGATGTTCACCAGACAAAGAAGTTGCATATAAACTACAGATACACAATAACAGGGACAAAATGAAACAAAACACCAACAACTTGTAATTGAGAATAAGAGTCCTTGTCTCTTTTGTTTTGAAACATACTTTTGCTGAAAGCAGTACTTTAATATCCATAAATCATTCACTGCCTCAGACGTAAACTTGCAAAAAATTGCTGGAAGAAATGTCTAAGAACTGTATCTCTTCCAGAAAAACACTTTGCTTTAGTGGTAAACAGTGATTAATGACTTCAATAATACGTGTCTAATTCAGTTATTGTGACTTCAAGTTATTACTTCCAAGTGATTCCAGAAAATTAAACAACTAAATCTTTTCCATTGTCTTCAACTGGAATCTGTTTATTTGATAGCTGTTGTTCCCATCGGAATGATATTAGGGAGAATAACATTTGGCGTATAAACTACTGTTTCTGATTGGATATTGTCAGACATTCAAGTCATACAAGAACGACTTTAATCAGTTTTATTTGTTACACAATACAGAAATCAAAGATATTTTAAAAGCAACTTTGCAGAGGTGCAAATTTTTTTCTGTTTGAGACACCACAAAAATATTATCCCGATATGCTCTATTTAGCCACTGTAATATGTGAATTTGATTTATTTATGTTAGTGCATATCTCATTGACTGTAATATATGCTGTATGCTTACTAAAACATGTATTTGTCTTGTTTTGTTTATTTTGTGACCTTGAAACAGGGCTTGAACAAGATCATAAAAAAATTATGTAGTGAAATTGAATGGAAATCCAATACTTTGCTGGCCATTTCATAGTGTTTCTCTGAAAGACTGGCAAAGAGCGATATATTTAGAAAATCTAGCTCAGGTCCTGTGTCCAGCCATTGCTCATAGGTGTCAATCTGTGCATTAGTCTGTTTATGTAACTAACAAAACATTGCAGTGCCTTAAGCTTAGTATCTATCCATCTTCTGTTGATCACTGCACATAGACCTTAAAGTATCAGTTTTATTTTGTCGACTATTACTACTTACCAAATATATTTTGTTAAGTTTTATTTTTCTCCCCACATGAATTTGTGTTATTTTCAATTAAGATGTATGTTTTCCTTACAGTATGCAGTATGCAGCCATGGATCCAGCATTATTAGCAACGTATGCTGCAGCCGATAGGTACCAGCTAGTCGCATCCCAGCCTCTCGCAGCTGGAGTCCCTCTGTCAGCAGCTAGATACGCTATGCCTGCAGTTGCTGGTGGTGGTGTTACATACACAGCACCAGGGTATGTAACTTTCATATTTTCTTGAAGGAAACAACTGGTAAGATAAATAAGAATAACAGCTCGCAAAGAGAAATTTTGACAGACTGGGAAAAGCTTTCAGACATTTGGCAATGACATGAAGAGGAACATTGATGTTCACTTTGTTAAGTATAGGCCACTTAACAATAAATGATACTGATAATACAGTTGTCACACATTACGCTAGTGCAAGATGCCTTTTAAAGCCTTATGATCTACTTAACAGATTTAATATGCTTAGAAGAACTCTCTGTTCCATCTGTAAAGTGACTGAGATAAATACATTTTCGTTTGGGGCATGCTATAGTAGAAGTGCTGTTGAAGTCATTTGCACTGGCATATTAAAAATGTAAAACCTCTCCTTCAGCTTCATACCGCTATTGATTCAGACAAAACAATTCTTCTTAATTTGAGATAGATGTCTTCTTAATAATGAATTGCTTTTAAAACCTCTATCACAAATGGAAGACTTTCACTACATGTGCTTAAAACATTGACTTTGGTAATTTCTTTGCTTCACAACGCAGGGGTTATTATTTTAAGAGTTCTGCTTGAAACATTGATCCAATCCATTCTATTTATGCACATGTTTTCTGAAATATGTGTCAGGAGCTCTTAAACATTTCTCGCTGTTGATTTGTCATTGATCGTGTCCTACTTACTTTTCTTCTTAGAATGTAATCATTTGTCAATGCATGGAGACAGGGAAAATATATCCTAGAAGTAGATGAACCCGAGTCAGTGCAAGGGTTGGTATACAGATGTTGAAATTAACACAAAAATTAATTTGATTGACTTTTGATTACTGTAGGTACACAGGTCGTGAGTTGACAGCTATGTCGGCAGATCCTCTTCTTGGGCACAGTATTGGACCAGTCCCTGGATATGGGGTATGTTAAAGAAATAAATACGGACTGAATCTGTTTCATGGTTAATTCAGATCAAAAATGTTATTGATTAACTTACTTTGCAGTCATTCATTTACATATACTTTTCTGTTTTCTGGGGTTCTGTTAAAAGTTCTGAGTAAAAATTGCAAGACACAGTACAAGCTCAGATCTAAAATGCAACTTTAGTACTTGCTTGAAACACAATTTAAATGTTTAGGATGGTGTTCAGACAGTGGCGCCTGGTACTATTTAATCTCGTCAATGTCTTGTCTATATTCGTTAGATGTTAACATTGGCTAGCTTTTAACTAAATTGGTATTGTATAATTAAACCTTTGTTGCTCTTGTGTTGGCTTGCTGGAAACTGCACAGTATTTAATATTTGTTTGTTCCTGAGTAGAATATCATGCTTGTTACTCTCATTATCTGTTTTAGAGATAGACAAGTTGTTCATGCATTAAGTGTTTATATTATTTGTATTTTAACAATAGGCAACAGTTTACAGAGGTGCATACCAACGGTTCACTCCATACTAGTTGAGAACACAAGTCATATGTGCTGATCGGAAATGACCAATAGATTTCTCCTGTTTGGTCATGTGATCTAATGATCTGTGATGGATGGAGGAAACCATGATGCGAAAGTGAAGCTCATAGACTTCAAGAAACTTAACTTCGCACACTACTCAAGTATTATTACAGAGATTTGAAAAGACATGCACAGTGCAATTAAGTTTTTTTAAACAGTGCTGAATCGGTGCTCTGACCTATTATAATTTATAAACATTGTTACGAGGCACTGTGTATTGAGATTCTATGAAGATACAAAATAGCTGCCATGTATTGAACCCAATGATACAAAACATGCATTTGCTGATGAATGAAGCCGTCTGAATGTATATACATTAGTAGCAATAATCAAAATGCCAGGCAAATCTTCATGTGATTGGTGCAGCATTGAGTGGTCCAGGAAAACACAGTGGGAAAACACATTTATAGAGCAGAAAACTTTCTGGGAAACTCAAATACAGGGACACAAATCTTTCTTCTTTTTTTTTAAACAATAAATTGTTAAATCGAGTCTTGGCAAAAAATAATATGTCCAAAAACCTTTTTCTTTTGGTGGTAGTTACAAAAACAACTCAATACCAAAAAAAGATAATTTAAAAATACTACTTTTTGTCTACAACTTGGTGTATTTTCTCAATACTCAGATGGCAGACTTGATTCAGAACAAATACATCTAGTCAAATTTGTATTTATATTTCACTGTACCTCATGTAACTTTTTACAAGTTCCATACTTCATGTATGTACAAGGGTTTCATTTTTTTTTTCATTACTTTTTTTGCTTCACTTATTTTATTCTAAATTATATATAGTCAGTATATAAAGTATGCTTAAATATTCTCAGAAAATACATACAATTTGGTCTTATAACAAATATTATGTTCTCCTACATGTAATACCAAATTTTGTAAAGATGACACTTTGGTTTATGAATAGGCCACTGAAAATTCAGAAGAATTGACTGTTCTTTCATGTTGATACAGATAGACTGTCAAGATTATGTTACCAGTTTCTATTATCTGAAATAGTAAATCAATATAAGTCTGATTGAAAATAAATATGAAGCATTGATGTCAATTAATTTAGAAATGAAAGCTGAGCTGTATGTATTGTCAGGGAGTGTTTGAGATAACCACTAAATTTGCCATACTCTAGTATTCTAATTTTTAAGTTTGAGTGAGACCTGTCTGAATGTGCAGATTAAAGATTCAGGGTAGTGAACTTTATATTCAAGTAGGGCGTGATATTAGGTGTTGTCTACAAGAAGGCAAAATGCTTTTGTATAAAGCTGCACTCGGATAGTACAAAGGGATTGGCGTCCTTTTAACACCATTTTAAGTAAAGCGTAACAATATGTAAAGAAAATGGACAATCTCCGAGATCTTTATTGAAACTTGTCAAACTTTTAAAGAACATTGAGGCAGGAACTTAACACCAGGACATAAAATCAGATGCTGTGATTCTTCAATCAACACTTGGTTGCAAATTTTACTTGTCTGTCAATTACCAATCATGTAGAAAGCATGTCATTGATTGCCAATCCTAGATGGTACAAGATGTCTATCTGATTTATTTATCTAACTTTGCTAGAAAATGATAATGAATATAGATTTTTTTTTTGCTTGCGAATCTCTATATATTGGATAAGGATGAAATCTCCAGTTTATGAAATCCTTCATGTTGGAATCATTGAAATCAAAACTTCTGTTCAGTATTTTATGTGTTAATGGAATCTATGTGATGTTTTAAGCATATTTTCTTTACTGATTTTGATTGTTTGCACAAGAATGCAACAGACTTGATAATTTGTGTTTAAAAAGATTTTGACAGATCAAGGAATGTAAACAGTTCTCTACGGCAAATTGGAGTCACTTTAATTGGATTAACTTGCAATTTCACTGATTTTTTTAAACAGATAATCTTTGTTCTGTGTTTCTTTTTGTGTTGTGTTACTTTTGCAGCATTTGCCTGTTTCTTGTCTTGCATCGGTTAAAAATCACATAAGCCATAAGCATTTATTTATTATAAAAAAGAATCTTCCATTTGTAGTTTTTGTGTGTGTTTTTCAGCAAGTATGTGATGGATTTTTTTTTCCTCTAGTCTTTTTCAGAATAGCTTAGTCAGATTAAGGTTAGTTACTGTCCTTTACTGTCATGTTGGCTGTTGTTTATCACTAATAGACAATAGATCATTGTTTAAATGCAAAAATGAAGTAATATTGAAACAATTACTGATACATTTTACCTTTTGTTTTACCGAAACGTGCACTTACAGATTTTTGCAGCTACGCATCGAGCGGATTTAAACCCGATTTTCTTATGTAGTGGACTTCAACCTTAAAACTGAAATTTGGTATGAACATTTGAAGCAAAATTTAGGTGAAATTTGTTTCAAAATATCTGAATTTTGACTTTAAATGACAGTAACTGAGTTTATTTAGAGGTTTTAGATCACTTTCTTGCCAAAATATCTTGCCTCTAAAGTTAATGTCTGCCAGATCATGTAACTGTATATGTTTTATCATCTCATTATTTGTTATTAATATTATTATGGGGTTGTATTTTGCCCCTGTTATTGAATCTCTATTTAAGTGCTAATCTACGCATTGGTTGGGAAACAGTGTTAGTCAGATTGCAGAAATTTTCAGTGGCGTTTTAATGATTTTCTACCATTAAAGGTATCTTGCAATATCTATTTACAGTTTTCGTGTGTTCTAAAAATTCCTTTCCTAATATTTCCTTTAGTTAAATTTAAAGAATGCACCTAACGTACATTGTGCTACCTTAATTTACTTACATATTTCCTTCATTTTGGTTTACTTGTCATTTACTGATGGATATGAAATCTCAAGTTTTGTTTTCTGTTTGTTGTGTTAAAAAATAAACAGTGCGGTTTATGAACCAGTCACTCTTAAGACTCTTCTTACACATTGATTTGTTTCTGGACAGCAAGTGAAGTACTGTTGATGGTAAATTTACTACAAATTGATGGTACCACATGTAGTGCAGTATCATTGGATCTCTAAAGTGCAGTATGTAATACATGGCCTCAGAATTACGCACACAGCTTCCACATTTTTTTTAAAGCTTTCTCATTGGCCATACATCTTCAAGTTTGGCTAACACTGTTTCTGAGCTAGACTGTTGGTATCACAGAGTTTGAAACTCTCGTATACTGCAGACTGCAATTATAAAGTTAACATATTTTGAATACAAGTTCTGTATGTTGTCCAAAAGTAACTCATTTTTTTGTCATATAAATCATATTTCAAGGTATTCATTTAACTGTCAACATTATCTGAACTGTTCAGTCTTTGTTGCAGAACTTGGATTTAAAATTAGTTAAGATCATGATATTTTTAATTTGTAACATGCCAGTTTTTTTGGGGGGATTTTTCCCCCACAGCATTATCTAACTTTGCAATTTTTACATGTACAAGATGTCAACTTTTTTAAAGCAAAGTCATTGATAATCAAAATAATGAAGTTACTGTATTTCTTAAAATACATTCAAAAGTTTTATTTAAGTTCTTTGCCTTTGTTTTGAATTGTATGTTGCTCCCCTATACATTGATGACAGAGCCAACCGTGTTGCATGTCCAAGTGCTAATCATAGAAAATGAAATAGTACTGATGGATATAATGGTGGTCAAATGGACAATAATAGGGCTAGATTGAACATGTTGAGAGTAAACAGCTCGTGAAATGTTTTGTACAGTAATGTTATTTGTCATGTAGTCACACCTTTGCATATGTTACTCTATTTACTATTTTCCATGTTTTTTGCTTTTGTTAACCCACATGCATCCATCTTGTAATTTGGCACATAAATACTTGTGAAACCTTGCACTAGAATTATTAATCTTTTTTCCAGTTGTTTGTTAGAAATACCAGCTTTAAGATTGTTAAAATCAGTTTTTTAATCAAATCGTTCGATTAAAAGACTTTGTTTTAGGAATATTGATGAAGCAAGGTTGAACAAGCTTGAAAAGGTATTGTTGGGCATGATCATGATTGCATACAGGATTTGGAATATGTAGAATGTAATTAGATGGTTGATTTTGTACTTGTCAACTAACCAATCAATTCCACAGATGCAAGGCACATATTTTCTAGTATACTTCTCAGTCTACTGACATTGTAAAATTCTGTGTGTTGTGAGTGTGTACAGCTCATTTTGTGTTATGGCACATGTACTAGTGAAAGCAGATATGCTGCCATTGCTGTACAGCATTGCCGTTGCCAAGTTCAAATATGGTCTAGATTAGATAACTTGTTCAGGATCTAATTGTAAGTTTATTGGTTGACAAGTCTGAAATAGATCATCACATATAAACTTGCTGGCATATGGTATAAAGTTCCTTTCTTTCATAAAAGGAGCATTTATGCCCTGAGCTGGAAATGTTTGATATTCATGGCATGCAGATTTTACTGAGCATGTTTAATACAATAACAGACTATTTTTGGGTATGGATTATTCTTCCTGTCTTCCCAGCAGCCTCTAGCATGCCTCTAAGTTGTGAAGAGCTCTCATGGCAAAGGGAGATAATTGTGTGTTGCAGAATGCCATGATTTTCTGGTTTGTTTGAACCTGTATATACTATGTAGAATGTACTCTGTATATATAATATATTTATCACGACTTAATCATATTCAGCTTAGATCTTTGTTGTTGTGCTATGTATTTAGCAATGTAGTGTACCCTTATTTAATCTGCAGAATTTTGAGAATTTAAAACACTAAATAACTTTTATTACCCGTTATATGGGAAGTATTTGATTCTGTATTAACTTCTTGATTCTTTCTTACAGCCAAGTTTAAAAACTCACAAAAATTAAGGAATATTTGGACATGTTTGAAAGCATCTATAGCATTGGTAAAACGTAACTTTAAATTGAAATTGTTAATTTCTAGTGTATGTAATGTGGTTTGCACTTGTTAGCAGAACTTGTCGGTATTCAGTGTGTATTTTGTTTGGTTAATTTCAACTGGCTGTTATATTCAATAAAACTGTTGTAAAAATTGAAGTTCTCTGCCACCTTTCACTCTCGTTTTATTACCTGTTGTGCTAAAACTTCATTCTAACAGCAGATTTGACACAGGATTAGGGGAACAATGCCCTGCTGTTTTCTTCATCAGAGACAGTATACACCTGTTTCAGATTTGCTGCATTGTGCGTTTGTTTTTGCATGCCATTAGATTGATGGTTTGATCTCTCAAATACACCAAAACTGTGATGTTTACTTTCATATGCCATGGAAATCAATTAAAAACAGAAATAAGATCTATCAGGTCCATTAAATTTAGATGAAACTATGCAGAATTTTGTTTTCTAAGAATTGCTTTAAAAATTGGTCATGACGTCTGACATATCTATAATGGAAACATTCTACAACATGCTAAATGCATTTACTTATCTTAGCTGCTTTAATGTTTAAACAGAAGATAAGAACAGATTACTTTCATTACCTGTATTATGAAAGAAAACAGCATCTGCACTGCATGATAAAAGCACAGCATCTGCGTGCATGCAGTGTTTACTTATATAAATAAGCGTTTCTGACAGATTCTTCTTAAGTTATTTAGAGCTTTGATTTCCATGGTAACTGAAGACGTAATATCGCAGACAGTTTCTTGCTTAGAAATGACCAGAACTGTTTGCATGTAAGCTGGGACCTTGGGAACTAAGGAATGCAGAAATATACTCCTTAACCTGCTCAGATAAAAGACATAGAAAAAAATGTGCCTTTAATGTTGGAGAAATGCTTTCAGAAACAAAAATATTAAAGTTTGGCATAGTTACATTTTCCTAGCGGTAACTAGATTGAGATTTTGATATTTGAATTTTGATGAAATTTGCGTCTTCCTGTATTTCTCTTTTAATAAGAGAAAGGAGGACTTATAAAACATTCTCAGAATTCTTTTCATTTCGTACCTGGAAAAAGAAAGGCACATTTTCATCATTTTGTGTACAATCTTTTAGAATAAGATAATGCATGAAATCTGTAAATAATGTATTTTAGAGTACCTAATATCACTGCAAATTGCCTTCAGTCAGCACACTTACTAGATCTTGTCTATTCCCATTGCTTGAGGAGTGACAGCATAGTTTGGTTGGTATTAATCAGACAAAATATTTGGATAACTTTTATTTCCCGATTACAGAAGTATTTTCTTGTCTGGTTGGTCTGTTAACAAATCGGTTTGCAACATCGTAATAATTTGCAGACACTCTTGACTTTTCAACAGGTTTTTAGACACTTGCACAGTCAGTTTATATACTGTAGCATCTTAAAATTGGAGTCCCGTGAGTTTTTATTACGAAAATTAAATGTTTTACTTTATATCTTCACCAACAAGAATTGAATTCTGAATAGAATTTAGGGAATCTGAATGGCCTTAATCACTGGTTGTATCATTTGCCATTGACAGCTTTTTGTCTAATATCTGGTAGTTGTGTCCAGCATGACAATTATTTTGATATGTAAAAGGTCAAGGTCACAGATATTCCCTCTTATCCATCAAAGTTAACAAGTTTGTGACTTACTTGTCAAAATGTTCTTTAGGAAGGACAACATTTACTGGAGAATAAAAGGTCATATATAGGCATTGCATAGGCAAACACTAGAGTAGGCCATTTCCAAAAACTTTGTCTGGATTAAATCAATAAATCTTTGTTGCCACTTCAAGTAGAATTAAGGTGAACAACAAATGGCCCAGAAAGGAATGTCCTTCGTCATATTACTATCTTTGTATGATAGTAGAGGTTCTTTCATTTACAGCAATCGCAAAGAAGCTACAAAATGCTTGACATACAAAGATGATCTTCTATTAGTATTACTACATGCTAATGCAACTGTGTCCTAGACTTATTTTATTGATAACTTAATTTGCAGGTTTAATTTGTTAGAGGTAGCAACACTCACCATTATAGTAATTCTTAGTACAGAAAACATGGATATAAAGACTGCTAAAAAAAGTAAGAATACTAATGGATAAGTAAGATGGAATATTTATTTCTCTTGGGTTCATAACTGAATCGTAATATATAAGGTCAAATGACTTCTAGTATCATAAAATCTCAAATGTAATGAATTTTACAGAAACTTGAACTGATTTTTGTATGTAGCAAAACTTTGCAGAAAGTAGATGTTTGCACTATGATGAGATAAAGGAAAGGCTATACAAACAAAAAATACAGTTGTTGAATACCCACTGATTCACAAGTTTGTATAAAACAAGAATTACATCCATTGGATATGGATGCTCCCACTTTATTTATACCTTTGTCACAAAACAAGGGGTCTTGACTTGATTTTTTGGGGGGCCCCAATAGTGGGTTACTCCTTGTTTATTTGTTTACAATCTTGGTAAAAGACCATTAGACCATGTTTCTAGCCAAATATTTATGTCAATTACTCGAGGAGAAGTGCATGCCACAAACTTGCAACATAGAATGCCTTAATTTTAACTAGAGGTCATGATTTGAAATTTTTATCCAACTTGGCAGCGATGTTCTTGCAGAACTGTGTTTGCTATGACAACAAACAGAAAAACTTAAAAACCACAAGGCATACAGCTTAGATATTAATATGAAGCATTGCTTAGTGGACCTTGACCAAGATTTTGCAAATCATGACCACTTGGTCAAAAGTTTGGGCCACTTGATTTAACAAGGGCTACTATAGATAGAAATTCTTCTCATCTAAAACCACAAGAACAGAGCTTATTTGGAATTGAGCATTGTGTAGTTGACCTCTACGAATTTTGTAAAGGTCAATACCTTTCTTGTAATTGTTGACCTTGTAAAAAAGCCATTGGTAGCCAGGCAAGCCATAAAGGCTATCTTGGCCCTCTAAAAAGTCTCATCCCAATAAACATTTGTATGACGTTTGGTAAAATGCGGTCATTTTGACTAAGTCAAGGGCCATAACTCTGGTGCAACTGGTCAAATATAAAAACTAAAACTCAGGTGAACAACTCATTGTAATAAACGTGTATGAAGTTTGATGACTCTAGGTCTGTTAGTAATGGAGCAGTGCGAACTACAAGATTTTTACGGATAAACAAGAGCAAATCAGTGAAATGTATATGTATAGAAGTAAGAAGGAAAACAGTTTGCCACCAGACCCTCTACAGGCTACACCTTTGTATATATTTTTTTTAAGTTTGTATTTACCAGAAGGAGAAATGGAAATACTCTTGTTTATCCCAAAAATGATGGTCAAGTAGGCTCCTTGTAGTTGATACAGCCATTGTGTATGTAGATAAACAAACACTTCTAAACCTTGCAAAACAAATCAGAGAATGTTTATTAGCTCTACTGGAAGAGGTCCAGCAGAGCTTATGCAATGGGGGTTTGTCCATCTGTCCGTAAATATTTCCTTGATAATGCTCTACAGGTCACAATTTTTATTTGACTTGGATGAAACTTGGTGATAATGAACCCTGCAACTCGAAGATGTTCCCTATTGTTTTTGGGGTCAGTGAGTCAAAGGTCAAGGCCACAGTGACCTCAAATAGCATTTCTTTGATAGCACTACAGGTCACAATTTTCATTCAACTTTTATCAAACTTGCTCAGAAGGTTCCTTGCGACATGTAGAAATCCCTAATGTTTTTAGCTCACCTGGTGAGCTTTTCTGATTGATGATTGTCCGTAGTCCGTCAACATTTTAATTCAAATGACAACTCCTCTGAAACCACTAGGCCAATGTTGATAAAACTATGCAGGAATGTTCCTTGCATTAAGCTCTACCAAAATTGTT